>PVIU01001832.1:0-102500 GCA_004026605.1 Ondatra zibethicus
CACACACACACACACACACACACACACCAACTAAATCTTGGAAACAATCAAATACAAACCCACGAATCTACAAAAACAAACAAAAAACCCTAGGAATTGCTTCTTATACCTCTGGTCCCCAGAATTTTCAGATAATAGCTTTCTTCTTTTGTGTACCATTAATTAAATAAACATCTGTGAGTGGCGGAAATAAAGGACTGGTGCTGGAGGACATTTTAAACCGTTGCTGAGCAGAGCTGGGATACTAAAGTCATCATTTAGCTCTTAAATTTCTTGGGGTTCTTTGTTGACCTTGAATTGAATTTTAATATTGGTGATTGTGTCTGTTGTAGCAAAGACTTTGTGGAAACCATCATTTCCTAAAGGCCTGATCAGGCGGAGAAGTATGCTGTTTTGCTTGTTGATAGATAGCTTGACAGTAGCCAGTGCCCTAGAATGTTCAGTGACCACTAGAATAAGTAAAATACTATTGATGAGTCTTTGATTTCCTTTAAGATATTTTGTAGTAACTAACCCTATATCCCCAGAAATCCTGGGAAGTGTGTGGCTTGCTCCTCACTCCTGTCTTCTCAAATAATAGAGCTTTAAAGAATGTTTGTTCTAACCAATGGCTAACTTCTTCAGGCCATCTGTGAGGCAGGGATTTGATTGCGCTCTCTGATGCAGAGGGTCACTATCACTCCCGTCCTTTATGTACCTCCTTAGGTCCCCTTGGAGGAAGTCCCCTCCTCAGACAGACAGCGATCCACTCCACAGATGATACTGGCTCCCCCATGTCTGAGATGAACAGCTTCTCAGCTACATTAAGGTTACCTTCTAGCCACAGAGAGAAAAAGGCAGGTGCCCACAGGCTCAGAGCAAGGTGACAGATGAACAAAGTGAAGGATGGACTTGGAGGCATTGCCAGGTGTCTTGACAACAGTGTGTTACAGATGTGTGCATTCCGATCTGCATGATTTAAAGTAATGAAGCCACCTTCACACATTCCCTTTCATGTTGCGTTTCTGGGAAGGTCTGTCAGCAGACTCAGCCTATCACCACAGGGGACTGGCTCTACTTGCCCCAGAGTGTCTCCGAAGAGAGGAGGTCCATACTCGCTCGCTCTGTTTCTTGAGACACGCACCCATCCCTCACAGCACCTACTGGGTTCATTAATGGCATGTCACTGCTGAACTGATGGGTCATGCTTATCTCTGAGTTTGTCTGACCATTTTGAGGACCCTACTGTTACATCCCTGCTTCAGATCAACTCATTCTCTGTAGGTTGCCAGGATGTGATTCCTTCCCTCAGCTTCTCCTCCACGCTTGACCTCTCGCTGTCGGGTGGGCTAAGCCCCGGGCTCTGGGCTCGGCCCTGTTCTCTCCGCATTCTGTGTTCTTGCCCATGATGCATCGTCTACAGACACCACAGTGCTTGGGTCTGCTTCTGTCAGGACTGGCCCTGATGATCTGTCCCCACCTTCCCTCCATCGTTCTTACAGTATGATCACAAACAATGACAGCCCTTTGACACTCTCAAATTAATATTCCCACCCTTGTCCCCCCACCTCCTATCTTTCTGGCTCATTCTCCTCAGTAGCCAGCCTGAATGATTTGCAGCTAGCAGGAGCATATTTGAAAGTTTCTTTTACCTTTTCAGGGCCCTATCCCACCTTAATATCCTTATTCTTCTTTTGGGCTTAAAATCAACCCCAATCCTAATTACATTAATTTTAAATGTTTGGCTGATAACTCAGGCTTATTACTAGCTAACTCTTACATTTAAATTAGCCCATTTCTATTAATCTATGTATTGCCATGTGGCTGTGGCTTTACCATAAGCCCTCTGGCATCTTGCTTCTTGGGTGGCTGGCTCAAGTCTCCCTTGAGGCTGTGCCCTTCTTTTTCCCTTTCCTGCCTGACCTTATTCTGCCTGGCTATAGGCCAAATTAGCTTTATTATTAACCAACGGGAGCAATGCATATTACAGCATACAGAAGGATTATCCCACAGCATGTGTGTATGTGAATTATGTGTGTGTTCATGTGTATGTGAAGTGGACATGACACGTCATACGTGTGGTAGTGGGAAGATAGCCTTGAGGATTGATCTTGCCTTCCACCGTGTTCAAAGCCTACTCTCTTGTTTGCTGCTGTGTGCTCTGGCCTATCTGGGCTGTGAGGTGCAGAGAATTCTGTTTCTGTCTTTCGTTTCACTGTAGGAATGCTAAGATTGCAGACGCGTGCCATTGTAGCTGGCTTTATATGGGATCTGTGGATCCAAACTCAGTTCTTCATGCTTGCATGGCAAGCATCACCTGGTGAGCCCCTTCTCCAGCCCTCTTCACATTTATTTGGTGTAGAAAAGCATCTTTATTAGTTCCTCGTCCTCCCAACCTCCACCTTCCCTAAATTCCTCCCCAATGCTTGGTCTCAGCTGATGATCTCACTTCCTACTTTAAGGAAATCAAAGTGATCAGAAGTGGAAGTCAACAGGTTCCATCCCCACCTCACCCAACACCTATTCTCTTTACCAGACTCCTGTTGGCAACCTGTTTCAGCAGATGAACTTGGTTTTGTGGCTTGTCCTTGCTTTATTATATAATTTATTTTATACAGTGCTACCAGCATGCCTCTATATTAAAATAATATCTAGTGGCAAGCTTCCTTGCTTAGATATATCCTGACATTCTGAGCAGTAAATGTCACAAAGAAGCTGCTCAAGAAAATGTTGGCAAGTGAACGAATACCTGAGTGTTTGTCTATGTGGATGCTCTTAGTTCTCTAGTCTCTTCTCTCTGTATCCTCCTTGCCCTATTTCCTATGGTGTGCGTTCCTGTAACAGAAAGCCTGCTCCTGTGTCCTTCCTTTCCACCACTCTGTGGCCCTCATTTTTGTTCCAGCCTTAAGGACTCTCTGGTTCTCTTCTGTGGTGCCACACGTCAATGCAACTCTACCATTCTCCTCTGCCATTTGTGAGTACTCTAATCCTTCATCCAAATGGGAATTCTACTCGAATCAGCACTGGTAGCCTGTCTTGAAAAGTCTTCCTGGGAGTTTTAGACTCTCCCCTGTGCTCTCAGAGGCCCTGTTGATAACTATTAGAGAGTGAAAGGTGACATTTATCTTCTCTGTGGTCCCAGGGCCTCCTCAGTGTTTGTCATTATGTGACTAAGCGTATGTAGAACAGACTAATTATAGAGGTAACACAGCTTTCTAGTTCTAACCAAGTACCATAAGCACCAACCCCAGCTGATGATGTTTTCAAATCGCTAGTTTGTGGTTAGGAAGGTGGCTTAGTCAGTAAAGTACTTGTCTTACAAACATGACCAAAGTTACATGCCCAGATTCCATTAAAAAAAAAGGCAACTGTGATAACATAGGCTTTATAATGTCAGAACGAATGAGCAGATATAAAGAGGATCCATGGAGTTTTCTGGCATTGGCCCAGCCAAAGGAGTGGGCTCCAGGCCAATGAGAGACCCCGTCTCAAAAACAGGATGAAGAGCTCCTAAAGACACTCTGGTTGTTCTCTAGCCTCCATATGTATGTGCGCACACATATATGGACAACCCCAAACATGCACGCACGCACACATACACACACACACACGCATACACGCACACACAAACACATATCACACACCATTAGTTTGTTGAGGGTAGTGGAGAAACACTTCTTTTTTGTTTTAATTTATGTACCTTGATTATTAATGAGTCTGTCCATTTTTTTTTCTTTTTTTTTTTTAGCATTTGTTAATCATTTGTGTTTCTTCTGTAAAATGTTTACTCACAGTCTGTGCCTGTGTTTTGGTGGATTTGACTTTTCCAGTTTAGGCAATCTTTGGTGATAGGTATTTTGATAGAACACTAGCCTGAGATATAGAACTGCTGGATTCTGTGCCTTTCCTTATCTATATATAAAATGGGGTTAATAATGGGTGGATCTATAATCATCTTGGAAGGTAAAAGTGATGAAGCACTGGTGGTTTCAAACAGATGAGCTCATGACTCTCACCTCACCACTCTAACAGGGAACTTAAGGGACTTACATGAGCTGAATGTACAAATGCTTTACAGGTAACACGTACAGATCAGGAATTTACTTGTCTATCCTTAGAAATCTTTAAGACATTTCCCTGAAGTATCATATTTCTTGCCACAGTCCTACTAAGGAGGGAAATCAAGTTGGGTCAGTTGAAATGGCACACACTCACTGGGAGCAAAGGTGGGTGTTAGCATGGCATGCTGGCCCTCTTCAGCCTGAGGTTTTCCTCTGCATACTCCCGCAAGTCCTTTAAAGACAGAGTAACAACTTCCTGGACATCATGTATATCAGTAGCCTGCTAAGTGAGGGACATTAGGCAAAGCTATACAGACACATCCTGGATCTTTAAACTGGACTACCAAGTCTCATTAACAGCATTATTGTGCAACAATTATTTTCTTTAGAAAGAGTTGTGTGGCAGAGACTTGCAACTCTGCGCTTGTGTGAATGCATTTGATTTGGAGGGCTAAAGGTTATTATAATGGTTTAAAATCATAGTCATCTTCGGTAGCTGCTTAGGTCAGACTCATTTACAGTGGCCTGGGTAGCAATGCATCAGATTTACAACCCTTAAAATGCAGCTGGGAGAGTAATATCTTCAGTATTCTAAAATTTCCAAAGAGGCGTCATTTGCTTCATAATCCCTGAGCTCTCCATTCTGGGCATGTGGAAAATAAACAGAATCTCTGAAAGAATGATATTCCTACAAATATGAGAAAATTTTAATTTCTTTCATTTTTATCTTCAGATGTGTTCTAGCAGGCAAGGAAATCTCTGTAGAATGCAAGTTTCTTAATCAAATAAGATTTCTAAAGAATGGCTCTTTCCACTGAGCTCATTGCATTACATATAGCTGTTGACTAGATGGTGCTGTGAAGGTCACTAGTCTATTCAAAGTGTTTCTTAGGGATACAGAAACACATTTATAATCTATCAATAGTGTTTTTTTTTTTTGGTCATCTCATGGGCTTAGATTTCATACAGAGGATTCTAGTAGTCAAAATAGCATGTAGAATTTATGAATAGTCCTGGGGCAGGCAATATGAAGATTGTGTGGATTGAGTGAGAATGGCCCCTGACAGACTCATCCATTTGCATGGTTGGTCATGAGGTAGCATGGGACTGTTTGCAAAGATTGCAAGGATTAGGAGGTGTGACCTTGTTGGAGTAGGTGAGGTCTTGTTGGAGGATGTGTGTCACTTGGGGTGGACTTTGAGGTTTCTAAAGCTCTTGCCAGACTCAGTTTTCTCTCCCTACTGCCTATGGACCAGGATGTGAAGTTCTCAGCGACTGCTCCAGGGCCTGCCTGCGTGCTGCCATGTTCCCCACCAAACCGATAATGGACTAAACCTCTGGAACTGTAAGAAAGCCCCAACTGAATCCCTTTCTTAGAAGAGTTGCATTGGTTATGGTATCTCTTCACAGCAGTAGAAGAATAGAACAGAACAGAATAGAATAAGACAGGAATGCTAAAATTAAAGTGTGTCACTCATTATGATGGTTGATGCTGATTGTCAGCTGGATTGGCTTGAGAGCTGCATGGGGGATGAATAGAGTGAATGTCTAGGTAGACCGTAGGATGATTCTAGAGATTAATAGGCCATGATAGCTCTGTTCTGCTCTGTAGGTGAGTCCATTGATGGTTCTGCAGTTGGAAAAGACTATTGCGTGGTTGTAGAGATGAAGATGGGGCTGACGTGGGTGAAGGGGCTGCTTGCAGCGTGCCTTTGAAGGATGTCTTGAGCTAGTCTCCTTCTGTCCATATTCCCCTCTTCCTGACTGGTAGAGCTGAAAACCTCTGTTCTCCCACGCCTTTCTGCTTTGCTGCTCTCCCTCATCAGAGGCACAGAATCAATGGATCCAACCAGCAATGGATGGAGACCTCAGCAACTGAGCTGAAATAAAACCTCTCAGGTACTCGTTGCAGTGACAGAAAGCCGAGCAATACAGTGATCAGCCCGTTTCGCTGGAAACAGAGAAAAAAGCTTCACTTTAAGAAAACAACAATTTGCAAAAAAAGTTAGCAAATGAGTAATCCCATGAAAGAGCAAAAAGCAGAATGAGATGAGATAGTTTTTGTGAAAGGACAAACTCCTTGGAGGAAACAGCCACAGAACAGGAAGAATTATCACAGGCTAGAGTTAGGTAGACAATGTTTCAGTTTTCCACAATGAACAACAATTTTTCCTGTAGTGATCTTTGAAGTTTCCAGGAAGAAGATGGGGCCCCATGATGATGACTCCACCTGATTGATATGATGTCGTTATGCTGAAAGCATCACTTTAAGATTGGTTTTAGGTTACAAACCACTCAAGATGATTCCAACTTGGCTAGCTGACATTGTGCACCTTTTTACAATATTCTGGCTAGAACTTCAAATAAGAACTTCAGAATAATCCTACCAACTACTCAGAGACTATTTGCAATTATACCAGACAGTAATCTTGAAATTTAACCATCATTTTAGTTTTTATAGGATCCCATAGAAAGAATATCGCTCCCATGACAGCTGGAAGTAATTCTAGAAGACAACATCCCCTCTCCCACCAAAGTTTGTCCTCAGGGTTAGGGACATCTATTAGAGGTTGATTATAAGTGGTATAGGGTTGGAGGTGGAAATGAAGTAGGCTCAGACATCTCTCTTGAAAAAAAAAGGGGAGGGGGGATGGATGGGATAGGATAATAGGTAGATTAGTGTAAGCTTACTCACACTAATAATAGTGAGTAATAGAAAGATTACTTGTGAGCTATTATTTATAGATAGTTTACATTGGTATACATTTTTTATATTGATACAAATTCAAACTATATTTGTTATATTGAATATTCTCCTATTTCTGTTTATAATATTTGTGCACCTATACAAAGTTATTTTGTCATATTGTATGCATGCATGTTTCTACCCCTGCTTAAGATATTTTGTATATTGATGCAATTTTAGGATATTTGTCATATTGCACTATATATTTCTACCTTTGATCAGGATATTTATATATTGTTTATATTTTGAGGTCATTGACCTTAGTTGCTGCATGTTTGTTTAAAGATTGTTTAATTTTTAAATATGAAGCCCTAGTCTTTAAATAAAGCATGATTAATAAAAACTCGGGGTCAGAAATTAGGATTCAACCTGAAAATCCAAAAAGCAAAACTGCCAGTCACTGGCTCTTACCTCGACCTCAGTCTGAAAAGGTGATCCTGCCTCCTGGAATCTCAGAATGAGACTGCGTGTCTTAGAGCTGTCCCCCCATCTTATATTCCTCTCTAGGGCTGGGATTAAAGATGTGCAACACTGGGATTAAAGGCATATATCATTGTGGCTACTGGGATTAAAGGTGTGTAGTACTATATAAAGCTGACTAGTGGAACTGTTTTACTCTCAGATCTTCATGCAGTCTTTATTTATTAAAATACAATTGAAATGCTTTTACATTTAAACTATATAGGTATTAAGAATTACAGGTCAATAGTCATCCAAATTTCTCATACTTATAGTTAAACTAATCAGGTTCTTTAAATGCATAGAGATTGTATTCCACATAGATAGGTATCTTCAAACCCTTCAAAGAACTGTAGAATATAGTATTTAAATGACTAAGGATTCTGTTGATGGGAGACATGATTGCTCCTGGCAGCACCAATCTATTCCTGAGAGAATGTTAAGCACCGAAGACACTCCACTTGGAACTTGTTTTCCTCTTGGCAAAACTAGCCTTTGGGCAAAGAATTGCCCCTGCTTCAACTACTAACAAAATGCATGGTGTCCAGACTGGACAAGCAGGATACAAGCAGAGAGACTGCCAAACCTTGCCTAGACAACTCTTTCTGCATACTGTAAATCAGTAATTTAGAGGTTCTTGAAAATCTTTTAGTACCATGAAAATAACATATAATTCTGACTTTTGTACGGAATCATAAAGTCTTTGTTCTACTTTACTTAAGTCTTCCGATTTGTAACATGCCTTCTCTGATTAATTTGCATCAATATAGAATATAGAGGCTCCAGTTATTAGTGTGTTATGTACAATGTAAGGAAGGATCCAACTAGCTCTCTTTATAAGGTTAATTTTATCACTTTTGGGATAGTTGCTATTAATCCCTCCCAAAAAATTAGTATAAGCTCTTTTCCAGGGTTTATTGTCTTCCCATTTTTAAAATTTCATTATTAGTAAAAGGTACTATAATCTCTACTGGGTCTATTCCTGCTAATTGATGATGTCTCAATTTTCCTTTTATTCAGAGACCTTTTCTACATAAGATTTTAATTTTTTACTCTGTTTATGTGGTAAAAAGATCTTTTTTTTTGTTGTTAAAACGAAGTCTGGAAAATGAAGAATGGTGACAGATCTAAGAGCTGTTAATGAGGTGATTCAACCAATGGGCCCTCTACAATCTGGAATTCCTTTGCCTAAATAATGGCCTCTGATAGTTACAGATTTAAAACAACAAACACAGAAGAATTCCAAGGGCTGGTTGATTCTTCAATATGCTGAGAATCTAGTTGCTCCTGTACCAGTTGTTCTAAAACCTTCAGTTTCTCTTTTGTTAAAGGTCATTGTTTAACCTATATTGGTTCCTTAGTTAACCATTTTAAAAATAGGGCTGTTGGTACCTCTGAAGGTTTGCTAGTTGTTTTGTGTTTTTCTACAGCCTGAATGGTTGGTTACTGTTTTTTCTAGTACTTTGTAATATCCTTACCAGAAACATGAGTTGATTTATGTTCTGTTTCTGAGACTTCAGGAAAGTTAATCTGGGTATTCCATTGCTACAACAGATCATGACCCCATAGATTCACTGCTATATTAGACACAGATGGCCCTAGTCTTCCTCTTTGTCCTTCTGACCCTAAGCATTCAACCAATCTTGCACTCTGTTTTTCTTGAGATAGGGTCCCAATTTGTAGTAATTGAACATCTGCCTCCTGAAGAGGTCAATTCAGATGCCAAGATTCTGGAGCAAGAATAGCCACATCTGCACCTGTGTCCAGTAATCCTTCAGTTACAATGGCATTTATTTATATTCTCTCCTTTGTTCTTTGATCATTTATAGAAGTCTGCCAAAATATACGTTTACTGTTTTCTATTGGAATTTTTGATTCATCCTTCATAATTATTCTATCATTCAGAGCAGTATGGTTTTTTTTTTAATACAACAGGCACTGGATTTTTTAAAATAATCCTGGGGAGCCATGTCCTCCACAGTGACTGGGAATGACTGGACCACATTTGACCTGGAGACCTGTGAGAACTGCCCCCCCCAGGAGTTTCCCAATGGTAACAGGTTGCCTTGTTGGTCTCTTGTTGTTCTACATCTATTGGTCCAATGTCAGCCTTTGCTGCATTATCTACATAATTCAGAAGGTTGAGACCTTCTTTTTTATCATTCCCAGAGGAAACATTATTTTTAGGAAGCCTTGTCTACAATCCCTTCTCAGATGTCCTATTCTACCACAATTAAAACATTTGGTATTTTGATGTCTTTTCATACCTTTGAAAATTGCTTCTCCTACCCAAGCTTCAGTATTATAGTCAAATGACTCAACACTGACTGTGTGCAGGATCCATTCATCCATTGGTGCTGATCTGACCTTTAAAGAACCAAGTATCTTTCTGCATTCTATGTTGGCATTTTCAAAAGCCAGAGATTCAAAAAGTATTCACCTAGCTTCTGAATCTTTGACCCTTATTTGCACAGTTTTAGTTAATCTTTGTAAAAAGTCACCAAAGTCTCTTGGCCCTTATATGACCTTAGTATATGATTTAATTCTTCTTTTTAGTTCGTGAATTCTGTTCCAAGTATTAAATGCTGCTGTATGGCATAGGGACAAGATGTGTTCAATATAAATAGATTGACTCTGTGGATCAGCATAATGACTCTCACCAAGAATTTGATCTTGGGACTCCTCAAATTTTTAGACTATACCTTGTTGTTCTAGGGTTTTAGCCTCATCTCTCTAATAGCACTTCCATTGTAACGGTGGCCCATATTCTAGCACCACTGAGACTAATTAAAGCCAATCATGTGGAATAACCCTATGGCTTGAAGCCCATGTCTTTACCATCTCCCTAACAAATGGTGAACGGATGCCATAAGATGCTACCGCTTGCTTAACTTCTTTTAGATCGTTCATACCTAAAGATTTCCATTTACATTCTTTGCATCCATTTGGGTATTGAGCGTTTGCTGGCTTTTCAGAGGTAGTAACAGGATAAGCAGCTAAAACTCTTGGTAAGCCATCTCTGACTCTGAGAGGTACTGGTGATGCTAAATCCTTTGCCTGTGCCTCCTCTCCTTGCTTATCAGTTCTGACAATTGATTCAAAACTTTTTATCATTGTCTTTTGTAAAGCTTAAATCCCTTGACCTGTGAATATTTCTAATGATTTCATCGAATCAATTAATTTCTGGTTCTCATTCTGCACATGTGATTCCAAGTATTTAAATTTTCCATTAAGGATATCTTCTCATTCTTAATTATTATTCGGATGGTGTGTAGATTTCCTTCCTGGAAGGATGTTCTATCTGCTAGCTTATCATAACTTTTAAACAGATTTTGATTGTCAGTTTCAGCAGTGTGAATCCTTTCAGATAATCTTTCAGTACCCTTTTTGTAAGGTTTCATAATCCATTGACATGGATTGAATTTTGCCTGTCAAATTAAGGTTATCATTTTCAGTAGTATGAATCCTTTCAACTAAAGACTGTGTCCTTCCTAAAAGTTTCTCATTCTTGATTCTGAAATTAAACCAGTTCTTTAAGGATATAATATGAAGAACAAAGCTAATAGCTGCCATAATCCTAAAATTATATGTACAAGGTAGCTCATATAATTCTTGCAGAATTCCATTCATAGTAGAGACAAAAAGGTTGTTAAATTCCTGGAAGATGACATTGTCTGCCATTATCTTGGGGTTGGTTTACAATTTTCAAATTTATTTATTTATTAAGCAAATTAACTTACCTCCATTATAATTTTCAAAAAATTGTTGTAGGTGTAATAATCTTGATTGGCCAGCAGGTGTCGCAGTTGTGGCAATAAGGCAGATCCTAGATCAGTACCTGAATTACCTGAGACTTAGAAATATTAACAAATTTAGTTAATTACTTAAGAGCAGCACATCTGCATACAGCGGTTTGATTTGGGCAGAATATCAAGGAACCCAGAGCTTTCAGGCAGTTGTGAGCCACAAGGTTATTGGCCGAAGCTTGGGCCAGGCATTCGTGAATCTGAACTGGGAACACAAGCCTGTGTTCCAGGTGCAGGATTAGAGCCTCTGCTCCCAGAGTCAGAGCTTGGCCTGATCAGAGTAGACCTGGCAGAAGCCAGAGAAGCTGCAGAGGAATTGCGTCAGAAAGCCATGGGCAGCAGTAGCAGGCTGTACCAAGCCACACGGTGCGGACTACGGGCAGCAGTAACTGGGACCAAGCCACGTGGGCGCCGGCTGGTGGGATATCGCCGAATCGCCGCGGTAGGCCAGCTGAGCCAAACTGCCCAGAAGGGTAGCTCAGCTGCATGCGGTGGGAGAAGACCATGGGGGCCTGGGCAAGGCCCTACAGTGGTGTGGACTCAGACCCTGCTGGGTGCCAATTTGTTGGCATTTAAGAGTTCCACAATACTCTGGAATGGAGTGTAACAAAGGCTTACTTATCTGGGGATGTACTCAAGGAAAGAGTAGTGATCCCCAGTCCTCTGTGTGCACTGGGAACTGGAGCTGAGTCCAGCAGTCAAGAGGCCCCTGCATGCTTTTCATCTGCACTTACAGTACATGAGATGACTCCTAAAGAAGGCCAGTTCCTTAAAGGCCATTGGCTGAAGGAGTTCCCACAGCAGTGTAATCCTGGCTGTCCTGTAACTTCTTCTGTAGGATCAGGTTGGCCTCAAATTCAGAGATCAGTCTGCCTCAGCCTTCCAAGTGCTGGGATTAAAGGCATGCGCCATTACTGCCCAGCCAGCCTACATTCTCACACAATCCAGAACCACCAGCTCAGGGATGCACTGCTCCCAGTGGGATGGACCCTGCCATGCCAATCATCAGTCAAGAAAATTACCCACAGGCCAATCTGGTGGGGGCATTTTCTCAACTGAGGTTTTGTATTCCCAAATGACTCTAGCTGGTGACAACACACACACACACACACTGACACACACACACACACACAGACACACACACGATAGTCAATATAATTATAATCTCAGGGTTTTTATACACACTTAGTCTACTTCACTGATGGGAACCTCACTCGCTGAGAGATGCTCTTTTCTGCCACAGCTTTAAGCATAGTTACCTGTGTTTGTATGCACAGAGTTGAGTATCAATTCTCATGCTAATTCCAAGTAAGGTTTCATAACTGGCTACTATAGTAATAAGGAGGTAGACAGGTGCAGCAACTGCCCAACATAGTCGAACTCAGAACTTAGGGACTAAGCCATAAATGGCTCTTTTGGAGAGTGGCCACAGTGAGTTTTCTGCAATTTTCTCTGTGGCTTTAGACAAGGCTCACACTTCCGCGCTCCTACCCCTGCTCAGACTTGTATAATAACATATTTCTGACTGAGTGAGCAGAAACATGGGCTAACTAGAGTGCCCTCAAGACTGCTGCAGCAATGGCCACAGCCTTGTGTACTCTAGGGGAGGGGCATAGAGCATTCTGAATGGGAGATGAACTCCAGTTAACCTTGGCGTTCCGAGAAGACACAGGCCTGTGCCAGCCCCTCTTCCCATGGTATGTAGAAGCCTCCATCAATCTTGACCCATTGCTTATAAACAGACTCAAAACCAGTTTGTCTTGGAGTTGGCCTCCCATTAAAGATCCACAAAAACACTGTTCAAACACCATCAGTTCTCACAGGGCCCTCGGGTGCCCCTTTCCTGGCTCCAGGAGTGAAGCTCCAGGGTGTATAATTGTTTTTAGCATAAATCAGTCCAAAGCGAGGAGGGAGGCTCTGGGGGACCATGGAACAGTGTCTGGCATTCTGCTGATACGCCTCAAATAGCTCCCAATAAAAACGGATGTGGTTTTCTGGTACACTAGGCTGATTGCTCGACTCTTGGGGAGTTGAATACTTGGAAGCAAAGAAAAAAAATAGATGAAGTTTTCTGAGACTCTGGCTAGTGCCCTGGTAATATTCATACATTCATTTTTCCCTCATCAGAAAGATGAGTTTTCTGCAGGAGAAAAGGGAAGGGATGAGCACCTGAGCAACCCAGGCCAGTGCTCACAACTATGAGACACAGAGCAAGCAGAGTGATCTGGAGTCAAGAATGGATTCACGCAGTTGTTGAGGGCTAACTGTTTTGGCCTTTTCTGTGTATATCTAACCATCACCTAAAGCAAATTATTTGATTTGAAAAGGCCTCCATTTTCTTTCCCTAGCAATATAAGGGTAAACTGAAAGCAGTGTATAAACAGTCCCTGCTCACATGGTCATGACAATACAGGACACAAGTCACTTGGTTCTCAGGACCAGAGCTATGACTCCATCTGTCTCTTCATCCTCACTTCACTCGTGAAGATGGAGGATGATCTGACTGACACTTGTCATCCCATTGATCTGCCCATTAGGATTATCTAGTGTCATTGTCCTTTAAAATGGTATCATTCTGCAAGATTAGCTTTTGGACACAGAACCCTTTGCCTAGAGGAATATATTGAGGGAGTTAAAATGACTGAGGTTGTCCTCATCTTCTATTATAAAATATGTGTGTGTGTGTGTGTGTGTGTGTGTGTGTGTGAGAGAGAGAGAGAGAGAGAGAGAGAGAGAGAGAGAGAGAGAGAGAGAAGAGAGAATGTGTGTGTGAAGGTCAGAAGTTTATATCCAGTGTCTTCCTCAACACTCCACCATTTATTTTGAGACAGGGTCTCTCGTGGAACTTGGAGCTCACCATTTTATCTAGCCTGGCTGGCAAGGGAGTGCAGGGATTCACCCGTCTCCCACCCAGCCCTCTGTTGGGGATTATACACACACTGCTAAATCTGGCTTCTATTTGGGTGCAGAGGGTTGGGACTCGGGTCCTCATGCTTGAACAGAAATCACTACTCACTCAGCCACCCCCACAGCCTCATATTATGGGATTTTAAAGATACTTTCTACTAAACTATTCTCATTCCTTTATGAATGGCAACCACCCAAGCTTCCTCCTACTGCGCAGACATTTAGTACCTCCCGCCATGGAGCAAATCTGGCCTTTCTGTGAGAACTGCGAACCCAAAAGCCCTGAGTTCCTTCGGGTGGCAGAGCAGGCGCGCAGTCCACACTGGCACGGCTGTCTCCAGGAACCATGGGCTTTGTGATCCCAATGGTTGCGTTCTGTACCAGCCTGTGGTGCTGATGATGGGATTGAGCTGAGAGATCTTCCCTTGAAAACTGCAAAAGATCACTGGCACAGGCAAAGGAAAAGAGAAGTGCAGACACATGAAGAAATGGTTTCTTCCAAATGAGTGGGTGGCGTTTGATGTGGTGGGTAACTGGTCGGGCTGCATCCCCTCCGTAGTCAGTAGGGACTCAGGTGCAGCAAGAGATTCGGAATGTGTTCCTGGAAGTTGTATAAAGGAGAGCTTTCTTCGGTGCCACCTTTGAGAGCTGATGAGGGTCGATAGGAACCGACGACCAGTGCCGCAGGATGAAACGACAAGGCTGGCAAAGTGTGGAAGGCCCAAGGCAGCGGGACCTGCCTGCATTGCATCTGGCTTCAGGCTTGTGGGCTTTGGAAAGTGAGTTGGTGTTCTGAAGGCCAGTCAAGAGGGACCCCAGTGCCAAGCAACAGGGCAAACGGGAGCTCGTCTCCAAGCCACAGATTCTGGAATTTCCCATAATTAACATTCCAGTGAAACACTCAAAAGACCTGGGCCTCAGGAAGCCTGGAAATTAAAACAGGATAAACTATTTAGGGTCTAGTTAGAAGGACAGGCTCTGAGGAACCTTGTGCCTGCTATTTGTGAAATGTGGATCGGTTGTTATAGCTGTGAAGTGGCAGGAGACTCAATTCCTTTAAGATTGCTATTTTTGACAGGTTCATGGCTGGGGCGGGGGATTTCTGGTTTAGATATTAGTGTCTTGAAGTCAGAGAGACAAGCTTGTTGATCTATGACAGTGATGTTAACAAGACCAGTGCCTATAACCGAGTGTAGATTCAATAGGTCCTCATGATGCCCTAGAAACATTTGCTACCATTATTCCTATTTTCCAGAAGAAAAAAGCTGAGACTTGAGGGCAGACAGCTGGACCATCGTCAGAACAGCTGGTAGTAGGGTAACTGGGAATTCAGGCTAAGTGTGAGCAGTTCTAGGTTCTGAAGTCTCAGAGAAGAAACTCATAACTTAGAAAATAACACTGTCCATCTATCATATCATATCTATTATTTGTCTGTCTATCTATCTATCATCTATCATCCATCTATCATCTATCTATCTATCTATCTATCTATCTATCTATCTATCTATCTATCTATCTATCTATCTATCATCTATCTATCATCCATCTATCATCCATCTATCATCTATCTATCTATCTATCTATCTATCTATCTATCTATCTATCTATCTATCGTCTATCTACCTATCATCTATCTATCTATCTATCTATCTATCTATCTACCATCCTCTATCATATGACTAGTCCCATTTTTTTCTGTCTATCTCTCTGTTTCTTAAGAGTCTAAAAGTAGTGCTAAGGAAACAATAGCATTTCTTTAAAATAAACCGAACTCCACTGTCTAGCAAGGATGGTGGTGGTAATGATGGTGATGATGACGATGACGATAAGAACAACAAAAACAAGGAGAGTGAACTGTATTTCAGATGCTGTAGTGAATTCTACAGATTAAATGTTTGCTCTGGGCTCAGCATGGTAACACACTACTCTGACACTAGAACTATTTAGACAGACAACAGTGAGCAGTGACAACAGGCAAAAGGATCACTGGGAGGGCTCTGACAGAGGGCTGGAACTTGAGCAGGGACAAGTGGAGATTTATATATGATACAGGGTAGAGGTGGCCACTAGGAAGTGATTTAGGCAGGAGCATCAGAAGAAGCGCGTTAGTGTCTTAACCAGCTTGAAGAGTTGGCCAGCACTGGGTGCTCAGATACTAAGGGGGGGGGGATTTTGTTGAAGTCACTTAGGATTCTTGCTCAAACAGGATTCTGCAAGGTCAGAGAGGAAAGCTGCAGGTTAGACTCAGCCAAACTGAGGATTCAGAGGAGGGCTGACTAAAATCTTGTAAAAGATCCTTCCTATGCCTAGTGAGACAAGGGACATTATTCCTCAGTCATAGGTTAGCAAGGCACAGAGCAGATTTAAGGTCTCAGGTAAGAAATGAAGGTTGGGATCTGAGCTCACCTCCTTACATGTGGCACACCCATTACCGACACGCCCTTCTCTACAGCTACCGTATGATGCTAACACAGATCTGTCTTCATCTCTTTCTCTGTTGCTTTGATAAAACACCGGTGAAAGCAAGCTACAAAAGGCAAGACTTGTTAGGGCTCCCATTTTGAGGCTCTGGTCCATTATGGCAGGGAAAACAGGTTGAGAGAGCCTGAGGCAGCTGGCCACATTGTATCCACACTCAGGGCACAGAGAGCCATGAATGCTGGTGCTTAGCTGGCTTTCTCCTTTCTGTGGAGCCAGGAACTCAGCCCAGGGAAGAGCAGCACCCAGCTCAGTTAGTTAGCCTAACAGGACACTCCCCTGAGGGCGTGGCCAGAGGCTAGTTTAGGATAGATAATCTCTCACAGTGGTGCCCAGAGGCTCTGCTCCTAGGTGATTCTAGATCCTGTCATTGACAGTCAGTATTAACCATAGCAGCACCTGATGTGATCATCACAAATGGCAGATTGACATGGAATCCCAACGTCTCTGTCAAGAGTCATTTGGTTGTGTTTCAGTGTTTGGGGGTAGATAGTGCACCTAATAGCTGATAGCATTTTTTTCCCCACAAGGGGCATTTACTTAGGTCTCAGAGACTGATTTGGCTGCAGACTTGTCTTTGCTCTACCACTTCCTGTTCAGAGTTAGAAAGAAACACTGGCTGCTGCCATGAATCCCCCACTTTCTCTCTTTGATAGGTCATTTTGGAAATTATGTTGCAGATCAGACAAACATGGTGTTTCATGAAATCCATTGGTGTTGAAAGGTACAGAACAAAACGACTTCAAGTGAGAACTCTTTTCCAAATGGTTTCATGTCTAAGATTTAAATTATTTATTTGAGAAATTAATCAGTTTGGATTTTAAAAGTTACAAGTAAGGTGATCCTTTTTTTCCCTGCCTCTGATGGATAATTTGAGGGAATTGGCTTTTAGATTATTAAAATAAAACACGAGATTACAAAGATGCTGTCTGAACTTAATGCCTGGGGGCCTGCCTAGGAAAAAGATACTCTGATGATTATTGGATCCCTAGGTGTCAGAGACAGGAGATGCCTGCAGCCTGCTCTCTTTATCTTTTATTTAATGCAAAGCCTTGCACACCTGGGTACCACATACTTGCTTGTTAAATGATACATGGAAGGCTGCTTGAAAAACTAAAGGCCTACTAGAGAGGTAGCCTACTTATTGGTTTCTCTGATTTCTTTGTTTTATTTTCCTGATTTTTTGGATGATGGTGCTAGGGTATTGGGGTGCAGGTGGAAGTCAGAGGGCAACTCACTTGGGGGTCAGTTCTTTCCTGCCATGGGATCCTGGGACTGAACTCAGACCATCACAGATGAGCGCAATCACCTCTGCCCACTGAGTTATCTCACCGAACTTTCTCTGATGCCCTTGTGTCCACGACTGCTTAAATCCTTCCCAGAATGGATGCCACTGAAGTTTGGTCAGCAGATATTGGCAGGAGTGGGCACGTCTCATCTCTAGGGCTGGGCTATAGGATATCCTCTACAGTCTTTTGTCCTGCATATTTTGGCTAAGTGGACAGGAGGCTGCGCCAGAGGATGGGAGGACTTCTGGGTTCCAAATGGTGCTCTCCAATAGAGTTTCTACCACTCCCTTAGCCTGGCTATGAAAGAAGCAATAGTCAATGAGCCCTGTGCCAGGCCATAGAGAGTTGATAAATGCTTGTTGTAGAAGCAAGGCCACTCTAATACATATAGGCACGGTAATGAAGGCCCTGTGTCACAGTCAGATAATTCGGGGACTCTCAACAAAGTTTTCCACTTAGCAGCTGTGTGACCTTGCAGAAATTACTTAACCTCTCCGAGTTCCCACTTCATTTGTAAAATGGGACTATAATAACACTTATCTCAAAGGACTGGGGGAGAAGTCTATGAAAACATATGCATATAGTGTCTGTTACATTGCAGGTGTAGCAAGATTACAGATTTACTCGCACAATCCAATTGCGTGAAGAAAATGTAGTTCCTTTATTTCTCTATAACGGATTGAATTTTCTTTGAGATTCTACAGCCCTCAGGTAGCAGGGAAATGAATGTGAACTTTGAACGAGCCAATTAGCAATATGGCAGTCTCCTCGCACTGGCTTCTCCCCCTAGAAATGATGGATGGGTGAATTTGCTGCATCCCCATGGCAGCGGG
Source organism: Ondatra zibethicus (assembly GCA_004026605.1). Classification (NCBI taxonomy): domain Eukaryota; kingdom Metazoa; phylum Chordata; class Mammalia; order Rodentia; family Cricetidae; genus Ondatra; species Ondatra zibethicus. The sequence goes on from PVIU01001832.1 coordinate 18,559, forward strand.
GGAATAGCCCTGCAGGTCTTGACGCAGGCCTCCTGGGGTCCTTATTGGCTTTCTGGATCCTTTCCTTTCCCTGGTCCGCTCATGCTTGCCCAGCTGGCCCATATTGCTGGAAATGTGAGATCTCGTCTTTCCCAGCCTGTTAAGGGCATGGTGGATCTCTCTTTGGACCCAGTAGGGTCCATGTCACCTTCTAAGTTCTGCCTGTGACAGCGATGTGCTTTCTGGCCTTGGCTGATTTCAGCCATAGGCCCGGATGTCATGATGCCTGTGACATTCTGATGTCCACAAGTCCGTTACTTTCTATTTCCTTCTACACAGCAATCCTAAATGTGTTCCATACAACAATGGAGACTCTAACAAGCCACTGGAGGAGGGACTTAAGCCTGTCTGTATCTTGGCTCAAATATGGCTACCATATATAGGTCTCCTGGTTGGCACTGTACCCTGAGTAGGTAGTCTCTACTCAGAGACTGAGATAAGGAGCAGGAATCCTTTGCTTTCTGTTGGGGGCAGATAGAGTTTAAGGTGATGATTATAATACCAGTCTTCTCAGGATTCTGTCCTTGTGCAATCCCTCAGCTGCCGGTGGGACCGGCAGTTGAGCCTCTCCAGGAGAAGGTGACAGGCATATGCAATGCTACTCTATCCCTCTTGTGATTATGTTGCACAAGGATCTATATTGCTATTGGCCTTATTCTAAGGATGACTTTGCTGTCTTGATGAAGAGGCATTGTTGGAAAAACTAGTGTGTAAAGGGACTGTGAGTGACCTCCAGTAAAGTTAGGGGATCAATAGGATTCGAGGGTAGATAATAGTGCCAGTTATTAGAGCCAGGACTCTCAACAGCCCCACCTGAATGAAGCTGCCAACAGCCTGAAGAAGGTGGGAAGTGGACTTCTAGTCAGTCTTCCACGTGATAAGGCAGCTTAGTCTTTCTGCCACCTCAGCTAAGATCTTGTAGACCCCCAACAGAGGACCCCATTTCTCCTATCCTGTGTGGTAATAAATATATGGCATTGTAAGGTTGGGGTAAATTGTTACATAGCCATGAACTTTGACTAATAGAGAGAAAACATGCATGTTATTAGCTTCCCACATTTGCTGGGGACCTGAAGGGACACATTTTAATACTCTTCTAGTCATTCCACACACACAAGTGCCTGAAGGGTTGGTTACTCCGCATATTTATTTTGGGTTCAAGATGTGGAGTGGCTATTCTAAAGCATAATTAAAAGAATAACTAAGAATTCATATTTCAAGGATATAATCCTCATTATAAAATTCATTATATTTATTTTTCCCTTTGGATTTAGTTGATCTGAGTCTCATTATATCCCCAAATCAGAAAGTTATGTAAATCGTTTTTAGCTCTACTTTTCTCTGTGGTCTAGTTCTGTTTATAGGTTTTTTTTTCTGGCACAAGAAGGGACATCAGGGCTGGGTAGCTCATCTTCAAGAGATAAATACAACTTGATACAAATGCATAGAATAACTGGTTTCCCACAGGAAGACATGTGTTGGATGATGACCAAGAGAAGTGATTATTCATCTAGAGCCCATGGAATACAGTGACAGACAATCAGAGCTGGGAGGTAAGTCGTGAGCCCAGACATCATCGTTTGAAACAAAAGGAAACTAACGCCCAGGAACATGAAATGACTTCCAAAAGATCACCCTGTTGGCAATGCCAAAGTGTGAACCATATTTGTCTATTTCAGTTACCATACATGCTGGAGTTCCTAAAAACATATTGCTTGCTGATCCCTATGCAACAGAAAATTCTTTATTGACCAAGTTTATTAATGAAAGAAAAATCTTCCCGGATAAAGTCAAAAGGTGGCTACTATCTTCTGATCTGCTAAATGACACTACACCTGGAGAAGTATGCCCCACAATGCTCTAGGGACAGGCTGTGGGTTTATACACTGTGAGCTCAATTTGGCATGTCTGGTTTGGATTATAGCCTTTCAGCCTTGGCCAGAGACAGAGTTTTAACCACACCTTTACACACACCCTTCCTTCCCTCCCTCCCTTCCTTCCTTCTTTTCTTTTGTCCTTCCTTCCTTCCTTCCTCCTTCCTTCCTTCCTTCCTTCCTTCCTTCCTTCCTTCCTTCCTTCCTTTCTTTCTTTCTTTCTTTCTTTCTTTCTTTCTTTCTTTCTTTCTTTCTTTCTTTCTTTCTTTCATATGCCTGTTGTGTATAGACATGTGAGTTGGGGTGTTTAGACAGGGTGAAGAACCCAGAGGAAGACATCGAGGGTCCTGATCTATCCCTCGGATATCACTCCCTTGAAACAGGGTCTCTCACTGAACTTAGAGCTAGGCTGGTGACCAGCAAGCCTCAGTGACCCTCCTGTTTCTGCTTCCCATGGTGTTAGGGTTACAGATATGACCACGGCCAGCTTTTTCCCTGGGTGATGGTCTCAGAACTGATGTCCTCATATTTGCTCAGCAAATGCCATTAGCCCCTGAGCCATCTCTTCAAGCCCCATTACTCATCCTTTTCACGTCTGCAATTAGAGAATGGTTTGGGGCTAAGCAAACAACTTTGCAGAACCTGTTGTTTTGTTTCCAGTAGGTGGGCTCTCGGCTGCAGTGTGGCTCCATACGCCGCTCACCTTTCCTTTGCTTTAGTGTTTTCCAGTTTTGCTAGCAGCCAGCTCACACAGCAAACATGGCGGCGTCACATTACAGTGTGGTGGGAGATGCCATAGTGTGGCTGGTTATGGAGCTGTAGACATGAGTTCAGGTCTCTGTGGCTTAGGTGGGTCATCAGCAGGTCACACACATCGTCTGAAAGGCACCCACACTTGCCTCTACAGAGGTGTGGGTGTCAGCTGCTTCTAGGCTTCCTTGAGTGGGCTTACTTACTTTAAGAATTTAGAAAGACATCCTTCCACAACCTGGCATCAACTGGAGCTTTATGAAAGACTCTCGTCAGCCTGAAGATTAAAAAACAGAATCTGAAGAGCTACAGAGGGCAAGGGTTAAAATATTCTGATTAAAAAAAATAATTTCTTATAACACTTCTCAAAATTCAAAACCCAATGTGAACCCTCATGAGTTCAATAATTTCCAAGGAAACTGAGGCTTTTAATGTCCCTGTTCCATTATAGATAATTTCCCTTCCTAGGAAGTCTCTAACAGTGCTGGAGACAGAATCAAAAATAGAAGAGAGAAAGCAGGAGAAATAAAAATGGAATTTCATATGAAGATAAGATAGATCCCAAAGAGGCCGAGAGTCTGGTAAACAACAAGCTTTCTCTGGGTGATTGGCTTTTGTTTAGGACTTTGCATCTCTAGGACCAACCTACGCAGACCTTGGACAGCCTTTGGGAGAAAGAATGACTGTGAGATACAGTGCTGGAGAAGAAGGGGAGGGGAAGGGGAAGGGCAAAGAGGAGAGAAAGCTAGCTCAGGGGGAGGTGTTCATTTACTGTGCCAAGGAGGAGAATGGGGAAAACAAATGCTTGGAAGGAAAGGGTGGGGTGTTGGAAGCTAGAGTGAGGAGTCTTGAAGTCTTTATCCACTTTCCCTGTTACTCTCTTGCTCTCATTCAGTGTAGATACAGGAAAGAGCTATCAAGAGTGGAGAGTTCTACCAGGAATTGTAGTCAAAGGAGACGCCTGATAATCCTATGTTCCTTCTTGCTCCCTGAGACGGTTGAAGCACCAGTCTGATTTTCCCATTGCTTTGTTTTGTTTTTATTTGTCTCTCCCACAACACCGTAAGCAACCTGGGGCAGAAGATCTATTTTATTTCTCGTTGAATCCACCCTGGGCCTCGATGGGTGCTCTTCATTCAGTGCCTAGTGAGATTAGGTGTTAGAGTTGGTAATAGCAGTTGATAACTGTTAGTGGTTATATCCATATAGAGAACCTCTCTACCTCTTTGAGATACTGGGACCCCAGAGCTTTTCTCCTCTCTTCCTATTTTGCACATATGACAAGGAATAGGAAACTGAAAATGGCGTGAAAGAGAAGAACTTTGGTACTTTTACACATGATGCTTCTAGAAGAATTTAATAAAAACAATATACCACTAAAGCAGGTGTGGTGGCACACCCCTGTAATGTTAGCGTCTGGTGGGCTGAGGCAGGAGGATTGCTGCAAGTTGAAGGTCACTCTGAGCTGTTCAGCTGAGACTCTGCCTCTAAAGAAAAAAAAATCTAACCAACCAATAAATATACATGTCTATTGTACATTTAACTAAATGCTTTCCTATGTTTGCTGATGGGAAAACACACCTCTAAGCATGACAAAAGGTACTTGGAAACATGTACCACTATATAATCTGTTGTCATCTCAGGGGAGGTCGTAAGGTCAACAATTTCTCTCAGCAGCAAAATCCTATCTAGGTAATATTATGCCCAAAGGTACGGCTCGAACACTAAAAGTGAGTAGTCAATGTATATGAGCTTCAGTGGGAAGTTTTAGTGAGAGAAAAGGACAAGAGGTGGCCTGGAGCAAAGGGATCAGTGTCGCTCTTTCATTTGACATGGTAATTATCAAGGCTCCTCTTGTTTATACAGTGATCAGAAGATGCGGCTTAAGACAATAAATATTGACAGTTAGATTGGAACAGTGTTGGCATAGTGTACCCTGTGGTTCTACAGAGGGAACAATTCTCACCTTTCCTGGGTCCTTCTCAATAATCTTATGAAGACTAATAGATCTCCTTCCCCAGAAAAATGCATAAACACCCCAGTGTTTGGTGTACGATTTCAGGGGTTCACAAGATGCCTAGTCCTTTCCGTGCACCCTCTGCAGACACCTTCTGCTAGGTAAATTCTCAAAGTCCTCACTTCTTGTCCTGTGTGATTCCAAAGCAGATGAAACAAATCCCCCTGTCTATGGCTACAGGTAATGTGATATCTCTGGTCTGTATTTTGGTTGCTGTTGTTGCGAACAGATGGCCTATCAGAAAGCTGGAGCTACATTATCAGCAAATGGCTGTGGCAGTTGGAAATGGTTTCCACAAAGGTTCTATGGATGGGAGGAGTGAAGGAACTCCATGAAACATGAATGGTTCCCTTGAGTCTTTGAAGGGCTACATGGGAGTTAGTAATAAAGGGAGATGGTGAGGTGGACCTGTATCAATGTAGAAGCCTCAGAACCAGCATGCGACAGCATCACTGTGTCATGGTGCACCTGTTCTCAAGCTGTGATGCGTTTCTGCCTGGAGCGAGTTGGTTGAGGAAGAGGCAAGGAATTGCATGCAGCAGTCTCCTTCCTTTCAGCTTGGGTAGATGGTGTGGAAGCATGTCATTTGGATGCTCCTGTGGGCTCAGCTTGGATAGACCATGTGGACTCATGTTATTTGGAAGCCCCATGGGGGTCACCCTTTCAGATCATGTGGAAGCATGTTATTCAGATGTTCCTGTGGGATCAGCTTGGATAGATCATGTGGAAACATTGTTATTCAGATGCTCCTGTGGGATCGGCTTGGATAGATCATGTGGAGGCATGTTATTCAGATGTTCCTGTAGGATCACCCCTTCAGCTGCTCAGTACTCTGGGTAGTGACATTCCCCTGGAACCTAGGCTCTTTTTGCCTTGCTGTCCTCAGCAGAATGTGGCAGAAATGGGATTGTTCTGGTTGGAACTTTAATGATAACTTAGCTGCATTTGCCTTTTGCTTTTTTGAACCATGAGCTGCGATATAGAACATCTGACCTGACCCCACATACAGGGACCTTGTGGAGAGAGAGAGATTCTGAGGCTCCAGTTTTGGAGAACTGCAGACTCCAGCCTTCTTTGAAAATGAGACGCTGCACATAGGACTCTGATAAATCTTTCCACTGTGCTGCCCATCACTCTGGGCCATCCTCTCTGAAGTATCAGGCATGGAAGTAAAGAGTCCATTTTGAATGTGTTTGTCCAGTGGAAGACATTGGAAGCATTGGAAACATCATTGAGCCGTTCTACTATATTTTAGCTAATTTGAAATCTACCACACTCTAAGAAACAGACAAAAATCACTTTAATAAAGTTACTGAGTTGCATTTTTATGTATCAATAGATTATTGAAATTGTAAGTGAATTTTTGTTTACAAGCAGACTTTGCTATAACCTAGACATAAGCTCATGTCCTTGTTTTGGGACCAAGCAATGAGTGAAGTCCAAGAAAGACTTTGAGAAGATTATTTATAGAAGCTAGAAAAGGCAGAAAGTTGTGATTCAGAATATAAATAATTTTAAATACTTGCTCTTGATTAGGGTTGACATTTTCTATGTTGCTGAGTTTGGATTGATTTATTTCTGAAGATCTATTTATTATAGTTCTGAACTGTATAGAATAATCCAGGTCAATCTGGACCTCAAGGGTTAAGACCAGGATTCATAATGCCCTTTACCCATCTCCAAGAAGCTCATGTTTGTAATCAGAAGGTTCTCTCTGTCTTCCAGTTCCCAAATAACCACTCAGAGGCTTAATATTACTTACGAATGCTTGGCCGGTGGCTCAGGCTTATTAATAGCTAACTCTTACATTTAAATTAACCCATTTTTTAAAAAATCCATGATTTGCCACGTGGGTCATGGGTTGTTACCTCATCTTTTACATGTCTTGCTTTCTCGGCGGCTGGCTGGTATCTCTCCGACTCTGCCCTTCTTCTCCTGTATCTCTCTGCTTGGATTTCCAGCCTGGCTCTATCCTGCCTTGCCACAGGTCAAAGCAGCTTTATTTATTAATCAATAAGAGGAACATATATTCATGGCATACAGCGCTTGTTAGTGTGGAAAACGGAAAATGCAGTTGATCTGGACAGAACATAGAGATAGATCAATACAGCAATAGCAGATGTGCCTATCATAGTGGAGAGCATTTATCATGTGCCTGAGCATGCACCAAGAATCTTATTTAATCTTAGAATATGAATGATAATTTTAGCTATCTCATAAAACTCTCATTGAGATATAATTCACCTGTCAAAAGTTCACCCCTTTAATTTAATCCATGGATTTTCATATATGAATGGGGTTCAATAGCCATTATCACTAGAAAGTTCCAAAGGATCATAATCTTCCACATATACAAGCACCTGACCATCTGTAGGCACTTCCCATTTATTTCCCTCACCTCACAAGCATCTGGCAACCACCAGTCTTCTTTACTTATGGATTTGCCTATTCCAAATATTTCATATAAATTTATTCAATACTACAAGTGGCTGACTTGTTCTAGTTAGTATGCTTTCAAGGTTCCTCCATGCTGTAATATGTGTCTCTACTTTATTTCTTTTTATTGACAAATAATATTTAATTGTCTGGCTGTCATATATTTTGTCTCTTTGCCAACTTGATAGGCATTTGGGCTGTCTCCATACTTGCCTACTATGAGTAATGTTAGTATGGCAAGACTTTGTGTGGACATACACTTTAGATTCTCATAGATATTTACCTTGGAGTAGACTTGCTAGATCATATGGCAACTTTAACTTTTTGAACAACTGCTGTACTATTGTTGTTTGCTTTCTTTATTTTAGCTACACTAGTGGGTATGATGTGGTACCTTGTGGTTTTGGTTTGCATTTTCCTAATACTGCTGGTGCTAAGCATCTTTGCATGTGCAGTTGTCCATCTACGCATTCTCTGGGAAATGTCTGTTCAAAGCCTTCTCCTCATTTCCAAATTGAGTTGTCTGTATTGTCTTGCGCTCATTGTTGTAGGTACTGCTCATCTACTCAGAATATGAACCTGTTATTAGATATGTGATTTACAAATGTTTTCTCCCATTCTGTGGTTGTCTTTCTATCTGGGCAGTGCCCTTTAAAACACAAAAGCTCCTTAATTTTTATAAAATACACTTTATTTCTTTTTACCACACGCCTTTCATGTCATATCTAAGCAATGACTTAATCCAAGGTCACCAAGATCTATTTCTATGTTTTCTTTTAAAACTTTTATTGTTTAGTTCTTATAATTAAGACTATGGTCAATTTTGAGTTAATTTGTGTGTATGATATGAGGTAAGGGTACAGTTTAATACTTTTTAAGGTTGATAACTAATTTATCTCAGTACTACTTGTGAAAGATAATTCTTTTCTGGTTATATCATTTTGAAGCCCTGCAGAAAGTCAACTGGCCATGAAAGATAAGGTCTTAATCTATTCACATCTATGTTTATCATAAAAGCAGTCATTTAGTCTCTATAAGAAGTGTATAAGGAAGAGTTGCTTAAAGGCTCAGGGAGCTTGGGCATGTTCTTTAAGTTTGTAAAATTAATATGCAGTGAAACTAAGATTAGAAATTTGGGCTTTCTCATACCAAAGGCTCAGCTAGAAAGTTAATACTCCCCTGTCACAGGAGGAATTACTGTGGCATGGGCTTATAATTAGGCAGAAATGCCAGGATGGAATAAATTTGAATTCAGGGGGGGAAATACCACCAGTAGGGATGTAAGAGTATATAAAGCAAAGCCAAGACTCAGGAGGTAATGTGAGTGGAGGGAAGCCAAGATACCACAATTAATTAGAGCATTTGGAAGCTCGGAGGGAGCTGAGTAACTAGCTTGTGTGGGTCAGGGAAGACTTTTAAGAACTCTTATTTACCAGTGTCAGGAATGGTCTGTAGAGGTTCGGTAGGTGTGTTGGATAGGACAGGAGTCTAGGTAGAGAGGGAACAGGTCACTTAAAGATACTAAGAACACAGCATTGCCAAATAATGACATGAACTAAGCTGAAAGCTAGAGAACATTCCAGAGCCGGTTAGACATGCGACTAGAAGGATTGGGATAGATTATGAAGGGCCTTGAATATGTTGCCAGAGATTTTTTTTGACAGCCACTAGTAATTACCGTAAATTTCACATGTGGGAGCTAGGTCTTAGAGAACTAGGAATGTAGAACAATGCAGACTAGGGAAGAAGGAGTGGGAGGTAGGGAAAGTTTTGCAATTGCATCTGAACTGGTCGTGTAAATAGGAATGGGAAGAGAAGGGGAGCATCTTAGGGTGATGATGGATGGCACTTTGGGGTAGCTTGTTATGGCAGAAGGAAGAGGCTGGGAGGGGAAAGAGAAGGAGAGTGAAAGAGGAAAAAGAATAGAAACAGGTGAAAGGGAAGAAGGGGAGGAGGAGGAAGAGGGGGAGACAGTAAAGAGATGGGAAGAAGAAAATAATGAGAGGAGAACTAGGGAAGGAATGGGGAGGGAAGATGAAGAAGAAAGGGGTAAAATGAATAAGAAGGAAATGGACATATCTTAAATGTTAAGACCTTGATATCTCTGCTAATATATTTCTGCTTTCAGGTTGGAAACTGCACTGCAGTTAAGAAACAACCCAAAGCTAGGCAATGACTAGCCAATGGTTGATGGAAGATGGGGGTCCAGTCCTGTTATAGCCAAAAGAACTTGCTCAGTCTGCCACAGTGTGCTGCTCAGATCTCTGGTGCAGACTGGAGAGTGGCACCACCTATGAACAAAGTGGTTGGTGCACAGAGATGCACTTGGGGTCCATGGAAATGAAGGGCATTCCTGGACACCTGCTGTGCAAGAGGGGCCTGAAGACTGGAGTGGCTTTGCCAGAGTAGCTCTCTTACTCCTGAAACACTGAAAAGTGGCAGGGGATGCAGATGAGGTTGCTCAGGGAGCAACATGGTGTGTAAAGAGAGAAACGAAAAAGCAACTCATTGAATGGATGAGAAACAGGAAGGCTAAGACATCTTCTCTGGGGGCACCTGTCCTCAAGCACAGCCTGGTTTATACCTACAGGAGCTTCACTTCTAGGTCTCAGCCAGGCTTGAGCAAGAGAGTCAAGGACCTTTCCTTTTAGTTGGAGACACTCAGTAGTCAGCCCCAATTAGCGTCACTGTGGGAACTACACCATGCATGGAACAAAAGTCAGCAACCGCTGTTCGAAAGTGCAGCCTTCTCCAAAGTGCATAAGATAATGGCATTAAATAATTTCTGGTGGTCCCTTCCAGTCCCATGGCTCCATCACTCTCCAGCTTTTAATATGAGACCAGTAAATAAGAACTATCTTGAAATTTTGATTTCTAGCCCAGAGTCTATCATTATACTTCCAAATTTTATTGAGAAAATATTTGAAGCCAAACAGAGACTTTCATTTTGTTGACTTTAAAGAAAGCTTCATTCATATTCATTCGACAAATATTCATTTATCACTTGCTCACATAAATAGTCCTGTGCTGGGTGCTGTGAGAAAGCTTTGGGATGTACAAAATCTCTGTTTCTGGGTTGTTTTCAGCGTAGCAGAGGGTGGGGCAGGGAGAGAAGCATACGTCTCATCTGTAGAGATAAATATCGGTGATAATTAAGCCTTCCAACAGGTACTTCAAAACAACCTAAGATCTAGTATTGAACAATATCCATCATAGCAGACTGGATGTAACAGAGAGACAGACAGACACATGGGGTTAGAAGGACAGGAGGGTGGCAGGGGCAAGAGGAGAATGAGATTAAAGCTACCTCTGACACGGGCAGTCAGGGATGGGACCAAGTCTACAAGGCAGGAACCAGGCCCGTGCTAGATGTCACATGGACCTGGTGGCAGTTGCTACGGTCTCTCCCACATGAAGACTACGTAGTTCCTATTTCCTCCCATCCCTTGGAAAAACCCTCGCTGCCAAGGATGTGCGTCACTTGGGTAGGTCTGTATCTTACCCAGAGCCATGGGTCATGGCAGAAATGTTTCCTCATGGCTCTGTTTTGCACGGCCTGCTGTGGGATTAGACACCGTAGAACTGGAGGATAGCAGTGGCTGAGACGCTGTCCAATGTCTCTCTGTACCCCAACAGAGTCTAATCCTGCCTCTGTGATCTGTGTGTTTGATATTAACTTGGGATGTAATCCCCCGTTGTGGAGCCTGGGGTGTGCGCCACGCTATGTGTAGCTCCTGGGTGACCAGATATGAGGCATAGGGAAAGGTTTCTTAGATACCAAATAACACATCAATGGTTCATACATAAATGAGTCAGAAATATGGAGATTAAGTTTTCGCTGAGATGCACACGAATTAAGGAGAAAAGTGTTTGAGGCTATTTCAAAAGCAATGCCATGAAACCTGAAGCATATGGAAAAGAAGAGGAGATGTTGGTGAAATCTCTAAACGGATGGAATTTGATCTAAAGAGTCCTCGGAGCCCCTTCCCACTTCACAAAAATCTCATTTGAAGACATTAACATGACTTTAGAGACGGACTAAAAGGGGTCCATCTCCCCAGGTTTGACGGACTCATCCCCAGTCTAATTGTTCAGATTTTAATTTTTTTTTACCTTGTTCTGCAGTTCATGTCTAAATACTCAAAGATGTTTATATTGCATACATTCAGCTTTAATTGGCCCTTAAAAGAAGGTGTTGATTAGAATCTGCTCAACATCAACAGCTAGCTCACACAACATTCTGTAATTACTGTTTATTAATTTAGTTCAAGTGGCATAGTTGAAAGCCCTGTTCAGATGGGAGAAGTAAATTGTCACTGGTATTGAATATGTAAATTATGTGCATTGTAAATTTCCAGGAAGAAATGCTTAAAGTTAAATGCTGTGCACATAAACCCTTCTGGTTTTATCTAACCTGGCCCTGGGAGTGGAACCAGGTCTATGCTCAGAAAGCGCACAGCAAAGCAAGTCAGTAGGGGCAGAGCCTCCCCAGGATGGCGCATCTTACTTAGAGCTTGTAAAATGAGATTTTTGTAATCAAGGTTTGTTGTATGTGTTACCTTTTTCATGAAACAAGGCAACGCTAATATGTGCTCTTTATCCTCGTTTACAAAGCCCTTCCATGGAGTTCCCCCACCAGATTTTTTCTCAGCCTGTTTGGCAATCCTGTAAACTCCCTGGCTGCCTTGAGGAAGCTTCTAGAATGATGCTGTTGGGTGGCATGCTGAAAACAATGGGGATTGGAGACAGCATTTCTTCAGCAAAGTGCCAAAATAAGTTACTTTGAGGGTGTTTTTTTTTGTTTTGTTTTTTCTTCCCCCGGAACAGCAAAGATAGTAGAAACTAGAGCAAGTGCTGGCAGGCTTGCTTGGGAAGCTCAAACTCTCTGATCTTTGGCTGGTGTATTAAGGGCTCTGAATAGCCTTCACCCAAGGGTGTGGCTTAATATAAATGCAATCACTTTATTCCATTAACAATTATCTTGGATTTCTCCCGTATTAAGGTGGTATTAAGTGAAGTTTTCCTTCAAACAACAACCAAAACACTTTTTTCCCCCCTTGTAGTAATGGGACTTTCGGTAAGTTACTTAATCCGTGCATTCCTTGGAGGTTTTTACCTGTAAAGTAGAGAAGATAACAGTACCTTCTTCAGGGCTGGATGCAGAGATGAAATGAGATAATGTTGACAAAATGCTTAGCAGACTCTGCTAATAATACACACTCAGCAGTGTTATTAGAAGATGTCTCAAAAATGAGGCGGATGAATGGGGCTGACCATATTTTGTAAATGTTTGCACAAAAGGCCTGGGGATGTATCTCAGTGGTAGAGAACTTGGGTAGCATATAGAAGGCCCCAGGTTTGCTAGAAAGCACCCCAAAAATGTTCACAAAGCTGCTGCTAGAGTATTGAGTTCTCTATTTCTCTCTCTCTCTCTATATATATATGTGTGTGTGTGTGTGTGTGTGTGTGTGTGTGTGTGTGTGTGCGCGCGCGCGCGCGTGTGTGCACTTTTTGGTGTGTTCAAGCATGTGTACATTGAGGCCAACCTCAGGAGTCATTCCTCAGGAGACATTGGCTATGTTTTTATGAACACACCAGACAGGTTGGCCAGTGAGCCCTAGACATCCGCTGCTCTCTACGCCCCCCCGCCCCCTGCCCAGTACTGGGGTAGAGATGCATACCACTGCACACAACTTTTTGTGTGGTTCCTAGGAGTTGAACTTAATAGGCTTAAATAGGCTTTACTGACTGAGATATCTACTTAGCCCCGTGTCTGTCTGTCTCGTTGAGACAGTGTCTTGCTGTACGGTCTAAACTGGCCTCTGAGTGTGTATCTTCAATTGTTCTCAAACTTCCAGTCATCTGCCTGCCTCGGTTTCCCTGAGTGTCAGGACTACAGGCTAGACACAAGCCACACTTAGTTCTTTTAGATACCATTAAAAGATTTATTTTCTACAAATTTCTGACTGTCTGGAAGAGTTTTAAGCTTATAAATAGTCAGACAAAATATTTTAAAAATTTAGAGATGAAGACCAAAACCTTAGTGTTTTGCTAAGCATGAAAACTCAGTTGATTTCTTTCCCCCAAAGGTTGAAAAGAGTAGTCGAGGCAAAAGACACATCTGGCTCCCATGCCACTGAAGCCCACCCATGCCCGTTTGGGCCTTTCTGTCTTTGTATGAGTTTTTCAGGCCAGATGTTGGATGTTTTCAATTTTGCAGAATCTGACTATAAATGAACTGGGGGGAAAAAAAGGCCCAACTGTTACTGGGACTAATTATGATGGTTCCAAGGAGAATGTGCACGCTTTCGCTTTTCCTTTATGAAGTGTTCCTGAAGAAAGCCTTGTGATTGAAATAACCCTTTTGGATGATAGCTGGCATTTTCAGAAGTAATAGTAACACTACTGCAGAACACAGAGCAGAAGTCATGGAAATGCAGAGTGCCACACAAACGCGTTCCCTCCTGGGTGACAGGTGCTGGGAGCTGTTCTTCCTGTTTTACAGATACATAAACTGAGGCACAGGGAGTAACAGCATGAAACATAAAGTCTGTTCAGCATTTGAACCAGAAAGCTTGGAACCTGTAGCTCTCAGTGATCAGGAGTCTACCCTTGAGCATAGGGCTACTGCTGAGAGTTCCATTCTCTAGGCGGAACTGCAGTGTTTGTGTGTGTGCGTGCGTGTGTGTGTTTGTGTGTGTGTAGGACAGAGGTCACCCTCAAGTGTCATTCTTCAAGACACGGCCAGGGACTAGCCAATTAGGCTATTCTTCTTGGCCAGCAAGTCTTGGGGAAACCACCTGTCTCTGCCTTCCCGGTGCCAAGACGACCAGTGAGCACCACCTGGCTTTTTCACATGGGTTCTGGAAATGGACTCAGGTCCTTGAGTTTGCTCCACATGTACTTTACCAACAGATCTCTCTCCAGCCCCTAGAACCACTTTTATAAACCAGGCAAGTTTTTAGCAGGGTTGTTTCTGCACCGCTGTCAAGTCAATCCCGTTTTGCCGTTGATCTCTGTTGAAATAATAGTGACCAGACCCTCAAATCCCTCGCCTAATGGGGGCAGAACTGCCGTGCTCAATTGCTGCACGTGTGGCTGGGGCTCGGGCGCTCACAATCTCCCCAGTGGCCACCTACGCTGCCCTTCATAGGGTTTTGAGAAGCTGGGAAGAAAGAGCAAATCCTTCTAGTGCGTTCCTTTCTCCAGCCAGTCCAGAGCTTTGTTCAGGCAAAGCCTCTCTGAGTTCTGAGTTTTCCTCTCCCTTCTCAGTGCTAAGCAATATTCTCGCAGATTCCAGATAAATGATACCATATTACAGGAAGTTTAATTTCCTAAAATATTTTGTTTGTTTATTAGTCTAATTGCCTATTAATGTCTTCACTGCAGGTTGGACACAGACGGCGCCTGAGAGGTGGGAAGAGGTGGGTGGGGAGCGGAATAGGAAGTTTGCCTTTAAGGAGGTAGAAACTCTCTGGGGGGACAGAACCAACATCAACCATGCAGAGGGCTGTTGGAGGAGGTGATGGCATAGCAGGGCCGCCTTCTGAATTCTCCTCTGTGGGGAATCCCAAGGGAAGCATTAAGGATGAGTAGGAATTAGGCAGATGAAAGGTGGGTGGGATGTTACTCTTCCGGAGACTACAGCATATGCAAAAGCATGGAAGTTTGTGAGCTTGGATCCCTGGTACAGAGATGGGAACAGTGAGCAGTAGACTATGACTCTCGTGTGTCACGCACATTGGAGGTACCTGGATGTAGAGGTGGAGGAGGGTTGGGGCTAAGCTCGGAAGGCTCTTTGGGGGCAGAGGAAAGTCTGAAGGTTTCTTTGAAGGCTGTAAGACATCCATGAACACTGCTGCGATGGGGATTTAAATCCAGACAAGAGGAAGGTTTTCGGTTGTGAAGAACCATTGAGTTCCTTCCCTCGGCACTGGAGCAAATCAAAATGATCAGAATGTTAACTGAGGCAATCCAGAGGAACAAAAACAGAGGTGTCTGGCTGTCTACTAACTGATTTGAAGGACTTGACTAGGTTAGTTAATGAGACTATGGAGGCTGGCAAGTCCAGAATCTTCAGGCTGGCTAGCAGATTGAGGAGCCAATATTGCAATTCAAGCCCAAAGGCCATCTGCTACAGGAATTCCCTCTTGCTGGGGGATGGGGTGGAGCAGGGTGGGGACATCCTGCTGCCTCCTTTTCTATTCAAGCTTTTTACTGATTGAATATAATTCACATTATAAAGGCAAACCTGGTTCACCCAAAGTCTACCGGTCTGGTAATCTCATCTGAAAATATTAAAAAAATATTCACAGTAATTTTTTTTATCACATTCAAGCAACACAGGAGCCTATTTCGTGCATGAACCTAACTGTCATAAAGGAAATACACACAACTTCTCTCTATCCCATCAGGTGTAATATTTCAGTACATTTGCCTGCTTGCCATAGGACTCTGTTCATTTACACATCCTTGAAAAATTACTGAATGCCTACTATGTGCCAAGCCCTTACATAAGCAAGGCAATGTTCTCAAGAAGCATATAGACCTCATGGAAGTTTCTACTGGAGCAGCAGCTGGCAGACCATAACCAAGTCTGCCTCACAGCCTAATTTTATCAGTGAAGAGTTATTGAAACATTACTGTGTCCATTTATTTATATACTGTGTTTGATTCTTACCTGCAACAGTAGTAAAGCCAAGCACTTACAATGATAACCACATGGCCCCAAAATCATGAAATATTTACTCTCAGGTTACAGATGCCTGAATTGGGGGGAAATAGATGATAAGGAAAGGAATAAGTAGACATCAAGTGGTACCAGGTAGTCATCAAGTTCTTCGAAGAATTATAGCCAGACATACAGATACTGGAGGGCATGTTTTGGACATCATGGTCAGGTAGGGCTCTGTTAAAGTGATATTTGAGCAGAAGCGTTGATAATCAGAGAGGAACCCATGAGAAGCCCTGGGAGGAGTGAGTCCCAGGCACAGGGCACAGCAAGCTCTGGAGGATCTGGAGAGCCAAAAGCCTGGTCATTTGCAAGTTGTTCTTCTGTTGGCTAGAGTTTCACTAGAGATGAGAGGTTGGCCTTTTATTAAATGTGGTCTGACAATGTTGGTTCTGAGCATTAGGATCCCCCAAACTCCATAATTGTCCTACAAGTCTTCTAAAGTGCTGATGGGACTGAGGTCTTCGGCGTGGTTAATCTCGATGGTAAACTTAACTGGGTTGAGAGGACCACAGGAGCAGCAAGGCTGGGCGTGTCTGTGAGGACACGTGTTTTGAGACATGATTAGATTACAAGGGTTCTGACCTAATAGATGGTTATAGGTGAATCCAACCCATAGACTGCAGGCTGGATGCCTCCCATCTTGCTGCAATAGTACTGAGCTGACAGGCGTGTGCTACAATGCTCAGCTTTGTGTGGGTCTGTGAGATCTGAACTCAGGCCCTAGGGCTTATATAGTATTAGGTATGTATAGCTGGCAGCATTATGCTGCAGTGTCAAAAGTTTGAATAGATGGTTGAGAGGTAGAAGAACTGTGGAAGGTGGGTGTAGTTAGAGGAAGTAGGTTATTGGGACAGGCCTGTGGAGTGTCTGTCTTGGCCCTAGCCCCTTCAGTAAGGTGGGCAGCCTGTCTCCACCATGATATTCTACCTGAGTTCCAAAGCAATGGATCTAGCTAAACTTGTATTGAAAATTTGAGACAAAACCAAATCTTATCTCCTTTGGAATGATTTCTCTCAGGTATTTGTCACAGTTATGTGACATAGACTTCATAGACTTCAAGAGACATAGACTCTGGTTCTTCCTCAAATCTCTATTATTATGGAGTCCAAAATGTAAATGCTTTAGTCTGGTAACCTGAACCCTTGATGGTCATGCCAACACTAACCTTTCTACAATGAGAATCGAGTGACTTCGGCCCACTCTCCCCTCATGTCCTCTCTACATGACAATTGTGTGTCTACATTTTTTACCTCTAGTTCTCTCTCTTCTCAGTCAGAGCCTCAGATCAGGCTTTTACTCCTGCAATGCCCCTGTTCCATCCCTCTCACTTTTCCTTCTCCTTTTCCTTTTCTTCAGGTCCTTCCTCGTCCATCACATGCTGTACTGAATTCCCAGCATGGCGCCCACTGCAATTGGTTAATCTTGGCGTATGTGTCTGTGTATTTCCTGAGTTGCTTAAAAGCCTGGAAAGTTAAGGATGAGGCAGAGGCAACAGCCTCTCCCTGCAGAAGAGGCCGAGGTCAAGCAAAGTAACCCAGAGACTTGTATGTGCCAGGCCCTCTGAGAGGCTCCTGAAGAGACAGCCGTAAAAGGTATGGATCTCGACCTTTAGAGAACTTATAGTATAATGAGGCAGAGAAACTCTTCCACAAAAACTCACCCCATTGAGTCAATGTGGTATGATATTGATCTTTATAGGATGTATTTCAGATCCAGAGTGTCTAGAGAGCTCTTCCTGGATGACTCATGGTGAACTTCATGGAAGAGATGACCGTTTATAAGACAGAGAAAAGGAGAGGGATTCTGAGTAGAAAAGAAAGCATGTGCCAAAGGCAGATGGTTGAAAGGAGCCGTGTGCTAGGACTGATGTTCTGGACAGTGAGGACGAGAGAGAGCCCTGAGTATGGTAGGATTGGTAAGTAGTCAGAGAGAGCCCTGATGTAGGTAAGCAAGCATAACACAAACTTCATTTTTACCTTTGAAACCTCTCACCTTATCTTATACCTTTGACAGGGTTGAAAATACTTAGTGGTTTCTTTTCTAATTAAAAAATTTAAATTAAAATATAATTGCATCACTTCCCTTTTCCCTGTCTTCCTTCAATACCCCGTCTTTGTCCCCTCCCTCCAACTCCTCCCATACATCCACCAACTCACTCTCAAATTGAGGTTCTCTTTTTGATTATTATTGTTACGTACACACACATGTAAAATTGCGTAAATACAACCTTCTGAGCATTTTTGGTGTGGCTTAGGGTATATGATTTCAGGGCTGACCACTCAGTGTTTAGACAACCAATTAGGGAGCTCATCCTGAGGAAGGTTAATTTCCGCTCTCTCAGCAATCATTAGTTGTCTGTATTTCTTCGTCTAGGAGTGGACCCCATGAACCTGATGGTTTCTTGGAGAGATCCAGCCAACCTTGCCGTCAGACCTTTGAAACCTTGACTAAGCAAGACACAGACTTTACTATGTATCTTGAGATTCATTCAAACATGTTATTCACGTGATTTTAACATGAGGCCATTATCTGTGATAATTGGGTCAAATATATTAAATAGTATTGCGGTTTAAATGTTGTGTACCCCTCCAATTCTACTTGGATCTTAACCTCCAATTAATGCAATTAAGAGGCAGGGCTGTTAGGAGGCAGCCAGATCATGAGGGGAATCCTGACAAGGGAATGAAGCCTTTGGAAAAAGGTTCAAGGGAGTGTCCTTCCCCCGTCACCACGTGAAAACATGTAGAATATGTCATATTTGGGGGGGGTGGACCCTCCCTAGACGCTGACAATGTGAGATCTTGATATTTGATATTTCATCTTCCAGAACTATGAGTGATGAGTTTCTGTTTCTATGAATTAGCTAGTCTAAAGCAATCCACTATAGCACCCAGAAGAGATGAAAGCACACACAGCAGTCCCTCATTTTCAACTTACAATATTTCAACTCAAAACTGGTGCAAAAGTGCTCTGTATGTAGTAGAAATCTTACTACAAATTTCAGTCTTTCTTTCCAGGCTGGTAAGGTGCAGCGTAAGGCTATTGGTGTACAGTGGACAGTGGCAGTGAACTGTAGCTCCAAATTAGCTCCATGACCACAAAGACGAAGGACTGACACTCTCTAGGGTACTGTGGATAAACCATGAGGTTCAGTAGGTCCGGCAAAGAGAACACGTTTTTAACTTAGGATGGGTTTCTTAGAGTGTGGCTCCATTGTAAATTGAGGGGCATCTGTCCATTACAATGCAGCATATATCACATGACTTGGTTGCTTATGATGGGGACAGGCCCTTGGGTCCCTGGAGCCTGGCTGTGGTTTCCTCTACTGAAGCAAAATGTTCATTGTGCATAAAAGCTTATCTTGCGTTGAAGTAAGAATTATGTCCCATGCTTAAGAATGAGATACGCAGGAGCTTGCCAACCTTCCAGGCATTTTACTTTCACAGGAACATCGCTAGGGAGTCATAACATTGGGACAAGTAAGTGAGGACAAGATTTCCTTCAAGAGGGACTGAAGAAATAGTGACCTCTGATCATTCAGTGTCAATATTTAATTACTAAATGAGGTGAGTATCATCTGATAGCAATTTGATTTCCTAACCAAATAGCCTAAGCCTGACCATGTGTTCTTGGCAGGAGGATTGCATCATCTTAGAGATGAACTTGTTCTCTATTAGGTCAATGAGGAGTGAACTAAATATTTTCTACTTGAGTCTTCAAATGATAAGCGCTTAACAGCTTTGAAGGAGCTATTACAGGCAAATGCCTAAAAGAAGTAACCATTTGAAAAGCCTGTAATTATCTACTTCTAAAATGGTGTGTAAAGGGATCATGGTTCCTATCAAGGGTTATTGAGTAAATAGCAAGTTCTTAAGTCAGTAACTACTTATTTACATGATGGCCAGTTACGGCAATGAAGAAACCATTGCAAGCTGCTGAGCAGATCTTACTCATCCGCATAGCGGATGCACAAGGACTGTTTCCATGCAGACACAAAAAGCATTGTGGGGCCTTGGAGTGAAGGGGAAGGTAGGTGCTGTCTTGCTGTTGAAACGAGGGATGCTAATGAGTTCCAACAGTTTCTGCTGCTGATTTAGGTTCAAAGTAATGGTGCCTCTGTCCTCTTTTCTTCTCATTAAAGGTCTTTTCCTTTGGGATCTGCCTTTCTCACATTCCTTGAGACCCTAGTAGGGATGTCAATCAAATACTGAGGCCCCTCAGTCAACAAATGACCCAAGAAGATCTTAAGAGTTCTTTTAAGGAATTAGCATGCTCTCTGGGAACCACAGGGGTATCTGTTTTTGGAGGTTCCCTTGGTAAGGTCTATGTAAATTTGGAGCTGCTGGTGCCTTGCTGTACCACAGGGGAGGAGAATTTTTGCCTCAAATGAAAACCAACACAGAATAAAGAAACAGAGGTGAGAAGAAACAGAGCATAGCATTGAAGCATGTAGGCAACCCATGCCTGCAGCAACATTACACCTGGAATGTCCTAACTGCAAGGAAGTCATAATTCTGTTTTACATCTGTGTGGGTTGATGGTTTGAATTGGGAAGATTATTCTACTTGTGATGCCTCTCCACCAGTTGTGTAGGAAGTTCTTAGTGTGTCTATTAGGAAAACACTTATTCATGTTTTGGGATAGATGACCACAGCTTGTTGGCGTCTGCTGTGAGTAGTCCTAGTACAAACGGGAGGGTTTTGGAAGAAGGTGAAATGAGAGGTTTAGCTTTATTTGCTCAATGCCTCCTCCATTAGCAGGCATCAGTCAGAATTAGCCATCTGCACCTGAGGGACAATCCCAGCAGAGGAACATTTCTGCCCACATTTTTCCCTTTCATGCTTTCTTTTTCTCTTTGCCAAATGAGGTTTCTACCTTTTTAACTTGAAAACAGATGGTGACTATAAGGGTAGTCTTTGTTATAGAACATTTTGCTTAAGTATTTAATATGTTTAACACTTATACAGAAAGGGGGAGGCAAGGCTGGGTGTGGTGGAAAGTGCCTGTAACCCTAGTACTTGGGAAGCAGAGATAGGTGGACGATGAATTCCAGGCCAACCTAGAATATACAGTGAGACTCTGTGCGAATGAAATCTAACCAACAGAGCAAACAAATGAACACAAAGGAAGGAATGAAGGAAAGAGGGAGAAAGGAAAGGAGGCAGAGAGACAAAAGGAAGGAAGGGAAAGATAAGAAGTAGTCCTGATGGCTGGACATGGTGGCTCATACCTACAATATTAGTATTAGGGAGATGAGGCAGAAAGATCAGGTGTTCAAGATCAGCTTCATCTACATAGAAAGTTTGACATCAACCTAAGCTACATGAGATTCCACCCCTCCTTCTGCACTTCAAAAGAAGGAGAAAGGAAACATCCCAGAGTGAATATGGTCTTGAATCAGCCACTGACTGGAGAGCCACTCACCATTCAGGATGGAGCTACGTAGCCAATCCTCTCTACAAAGACGGAAGCTTTCAGGGAGATGACAGAATGTCACTTTAATCAGTCTAATTCTCTATAGCTAAAAATGCACCCTTCATGATGGAGTGAATGAAAATTGAAGATCTTGGCAAAGCCCCAAGGAAGTGTTTGAAAGAACGAGAGACTGCAAGGTCACAGGGAAATGAGATTGCCTCACATTTGGCCTGATTTCCTGTAGCCAAAGGAGTACAGTTAAGAATTTGAAAACTCAGCTGGAGCCTCTTTAGAAATGTCATTGCCCTGGGTGTCCCTGGCATCTTGGATTAGAATTCAAAGATCAGAGATTGGGTTAACACTTTCCCTGAATGTTGACTCTGGGCTTCATTTAGAATACCATCCTTTCCCTTTGCTTGGCATTTCTTCCAGGTTTGTTTGCTTTAGCAACCATTATTTCTGCAATGGTGGAATGAATCAGCAATGGATACCCATCTAGACTCGCTTCAGATTGTGGAAAATCTTAATTTATGTGATGAGAAAGGGAGCCAAGGGTAGGAGAGGATGGTCAGATTCATCACTTTCAGTAGTAGTAAGATTTCAGTGTAGAATCAGAAAACTCATCATAAAAATCCAGAAGAAAGGATAGCAGATGTATAGCTATAACTAACTAACTAGCTAGCTAACTAGTTGTCTAGACAGAGACACAGGTAGAGAGGAGAGCCAGTCATGGGAGCATAATGACAAGCTGAAGTCTGTCCACAATGCATAATGCATCCCGACACCTCATATATTATCAGATCCCCTTTTGATGCACCTGTCACTCATCCAAGAACTTTTGAGCACCACGCTATGAGCTTTCATGGGAACCGCCTCCTTTTTTTCCTCATTGTCGTCCAATTGTTGTAGATGTTCACTTCCTAATATTCTTTTCAATATTTTTCTCACATGTATTTGGGAATCTTAAATTATTTGGCCAGAAAATCAGGTATGTAGTATATTTGGGGTAGGAGGCAAATGATGAGTGTTTTTACATAGGGTTGGTTTTGTCCTTATGGATTTCCAAGCTCCATTGCTCTTTATGGCAGGATAAGAAAATCCGAGATATTTCCAATGACTTGGAAGAGGCTCAGCATCTGACTTGAGCAGTAGAGCAGCTAAAGCAACCTACAATTCTCCATCTGTGGTTTCTGTTGGAGATGGACTCTGTCTTGTCCTGGGCCTTTCCTTCAGGTGGCTTCATTTGCCTTGCCACACTTACTAACAGTTTTCTAAATCCTACCCATCTGACTTCTGCTTCTCTCTTACCTCATCCCCTCTCTCCTCACCACCGAGGGCTTCTCAGCTCTTAAATCTACCCCAAGCTCATCTCTGGTTGGGCCAAAGTGGCAGCAGAAACAGTTAGGGTAGGTTTCTCCTGAGATATTGGGTATTGGTCCCAAATTCCATGAGTGTATTGATCCTGTCCCTGAGCCTGCTGTCTGTCTTACAGTGGCTTCTCTGTGCTTCCATCCAGACTACTCAGAACCGTAAAGGCCCCACTACACATAAAGATTTGATACACTCATCTGTGAATGCAAAGGGGACTGTTGTTGCCATAAACCAATATCTGTTGTTTAGTCCTGAACATCCAAAATCCTTCTACATTTTGGTGAAGAACTTGATCCCCCTTTGATAGTTTAACATATATTCTGCATAATGATCTTTGCCATTTAACGAGCATGGAGGAGATGATGGTGTTCAGCCAATATACTTACTTTGACTATCAGTTTATTGATGCTCAAGTATAGGACTTGCATCCATTCAAATCCTAATGGAGCTAGTCCCATTCCTCAAGGGGCTGTTGCCAGCTATCGCAGACACCAGTCTTTAAGATTATGGGATGCTGAGTAATTAAGCTTCAATATCTTCAGGGTTTTTTTTTTCCCTGTGCAAAAAATGCCTCTTTCTAGATGTCAAACTAAAGTATCTGTCCCTTCTGATGTTGCTGTCAGAGGCCAATTGGGCAGCAAAGAGGCACACACAAAGGCTCCTTTGAATAGCCATTGAATGTCCGCATAAGGTGGAGCATTCCTAGCCTCCAGGTCCTGGCCCTTCTTGCTTTGTGTGTGTGAGGGAGGAGCGGGGAGTTGGAGGGGACAGACGATGATACAGATGGGACAAATCCCTTATGACTCAAGGAAGGAGTCTTCCTTCTTCTTAACCTTTCCCCAACCTCTGGACCCAGCTAAGTGCTGCTAGTTCTGAGAAAATGTTTTCCTCAGTTCC
Source organism: Ondatra zibethicus (assembly GCA_004026605.1). NCBI lineage: Eukaryota > Metazoa > Chordata > Mammalia > Rodentia > Cricetidae > Ondatra > Ondatra zibethicus. The sequence continues at coordinate 42,092 of PVIU01001832.1, forward strand.
TTGGCCTTGGAAAGTGAAAGAGGGGGAGACTGGAGGAATTTGACTCCGCTTCTAGGATTGCCAATGGGGATGGTGGAGACAATTTCTGTGATATTTAAGTGCTAATCTCTATTATATTTTCATTTCTAAAAGCAAAACTGTGGGCACACAATTGTTCACTACTGACCAGGAAATGTGCCTATCAGGGGCTCCTTAGGAGTCTGTCCCCTTAACTGAAGGGCCACACATACTTGAGTGGACAAGGTTCTTTTTCCCGTCCCAAATGAACTTGAGTATTGTGTGCGTGTAAGGAATCCTGTGCTAAATAAAAGATGATGGGCTTGAGTTATTGTTATTCCCTCTGAGGATGTTGACTTTGGTTTTTATGTGTGTTTTGAAATGAGCTGTACGGATTCCTAGGCCAGGGCAGGAGGAAAACAAACCTGCCGCTCTCAGCCACACAGACCACCATTACAATACTCTCTCTTCCCAGCTCCCACTCATCCTCTGCCTAGATCTCCCCTAGAACGCGATTCAGCCTAGAGCGTAGCGTATATGGGATGAAGAAAATGTGGCGGGGCAGCCACTTCTATTTTACCTCCTGTGGGTTTTGGTGGTTGTTTTTTGTATTTCTGTTAGCTGTCTTGGGGCCAGGAGAGAAGGTGCATTTGGAAGATGGAAATTCCTCTCAGGGTCTTTTTATATTACCTTTAAAATTAGATTCTCCTCAGTTATTTAGGGACAGATTATCCAGTTTGCTGACGCTCTGGGAATTTTGTTTCTTCCCTTTTCTCTCTCTTGTTGCCAGTGTTTTGACAGTTTCCTCTCTCTGTTGACAAGTACAAGATTGACCATAAAAGGAGAAGGGAAACATCCAATCAGTTTTGTTTGTTAATTGCCATGGTGCATTTTGTTCAGAAACAAACTAAAATACAGACCCAACAGGAGTTTGAAGATTATTTGTGAGTTGCATCTAACCATCCCCTCCCTTAGCCTCATTCATATCGATGATCAGGAGTTGGCAGGACTTCAGAGATGTATCTCTTAAGAGAGATCAAACACTCCTCAATGCCCAGCTGCCTCTGAAAAGGTGCATTTTTTCATTCCCATGGGAGAGAGAGAATATATATATATATATATATATGAATGAATATATATATATATATATGAATATATATATGAATGAATCCCTCTGGTCTAATCTACCTTTGATGGGATTTGTCCTGGGCCCAGACATGTGCATGTACAGGGTCACATGCACACCTGTGCATGTGTATAATATTCAAATCACCTCAAGGCAGTTTGCCAAGAGAGGGACGAGGAGGGCAGAACTCGTGGTGCACTGCTTTCTGTGCAGAGAGCTCTCCTTAGCCTCCAGTTCCCTACCATCCACCTGCTTGGGTTCAGGGGCTGCTCTTCGAACTCTGACCACGCAGTGGTGTGAAACTAATGATTAACCCTTTGGCATCAGCACTGTGGAGTAATTGGCAATGCAAAACCCATTAGGGGATGGTGTGGGGGATTCTCTGTGTCCATATGTCAGGAGGTTAATGAAAAATTAAGTGTTGAATTTTGCTGAGGGTGGATCAAAATGTTTATGGGTGACAACGTTTTCTCTTTTTTGGCCAGCACCTGAGACCAAGCATCAAGCTGTTGGCCTACTTGGACTGGGTTGCTCTTGCAAGCCTGGTTTGGGTTTTATCTGGGAGGTAGGGAAACTTCTGCCACCAAATCCAAAAAGCTCCACTATCCTTCACGGTTCAGAAATGGAGCCGGCTCCCAGGGGCCACAAAAAGTACATTTAATTGCAGGCACTATGCCTTTGAATATATTTATTAATTGGAAAAAATGTACTGGCATAGTGTTTTGGGTCATATTTAGACTCCCAGAGATGGGCAAGTGGGGGGGGGGTGGTTATTGGAGACCTCTCTTCGGACTCAAGGATCTATTTGTGCAAGTGTGTCCTTTAGTAATGGCTCTTTGTTCTTGCGACACCCTCAGACAGGGAGTTGGAGAGGCATGCTCATTTTCTTCTCTTGCCTATCAGCATAGCAGTCACACTCTTGGCTGAAAACCAGCTGCCATTTGCATGTTTAATAAAAATATAATAGTAACACCACATTCAAAACTATTTTCCCTCTTAGCCTAGGACTTCAAATTGACCTAGTTCCGTATATCTACCATAAATGCTATTTGCCTCAGGTCGAAGTCTTTAAAATAGGGAGATAATGCTAAGACAATCTGATTACTCTTCTCTTCCCCTATCAGTCACAAACCATCTCTCTTAATTATGGTGCGAGGACATTTACATAAGTGGGGAGAGGGTCTTTTAACTGCGTTTCTATTATGCGTGGCACTTCGATGAAAGGATATTATATTCATGTGCATTAGTGATTGCTTATAAAGATCAAGACAATAATAGCCGATTTGGCGATAAAGGTCTCTTTTCTCCTCACAGACAGGCTGTCTCTGACAGAAGAATACAGTTCATCAAAAGTGTCTGCAGGTTGTCAAACTCAGGGAGGTTTGGGGACCCTATGCGGCTGTCATGGTCAACAAGGAGATTTTCTGCCGGGTTTCTCCATCACTCACCCCGAGGAGATAATCACTCATTGGATTCTGCATGTTCTCATGCTACGGCTCCATCCGAGAGAAAGGAGCTATTTCATCAGAGGACAATATAACCCTTCTCTGGGCCCACGTAGCTTCCATTATCAGACCATAATAAATCATATTTATGCTCTCAGTTAATAAGACTGATTACAACGCAAGTTCCAGACATGGGAAAAGCAAGGCAGGTGAAAAGATGTTTTAATGAAAATATGATAAGAAAGCAGCTTCCCGCGAACATTTTGTGCCATTATTTGTCATGATTACGGACAATTTTTGATGCATCTCCTTTAGCAATGGTTTAAGCTGCATAAATTGGCTCAGTGGAAGATAAGTAAAAATGATAAGAAAAAAATCATAAAATTTTCTTATGTTGTCTAGAATCATTATGTCCATAACAAGTACAAAATAGGTTTAATGTACGTGCCGGGGATAGAGGAGAAACAGAATTTGCAGGAAACCGTGGTTGGGGTATTATTCAAAATGCTTTCAGCATTTTCTCCTCATCTTGTTTTTCAAAGGTGGATGCTCCCTGGAAGTTGGGTGCCCTAGTCGTTAATTTCATCTTTGCAAATGAGCCTACAGCCTTCCCGCTTCCATTCACTCACAGTTGTTCCTTTTCTTCCCCCTTTTCTTCCCTGCCCCCCACCTTGGAGCTAGGGACAAAGAGACAAAGATGTGTGTGTGTGTGTGTGTGTGTGTGTGATGTATGTATGTATGTATATGCATTTTTTCTTGATTTTTAGTGCTAATGGGAGTTAAGTGCCTGCTGGGGAGAAAAACAGACCCCAAAGTTTAATACTGAAAGCTACCTTATTAAAAAGGTCTGGACATTTTTAGCTTCACTGAGTTCAATTACACTAAAGTACCAACTTTCTAAATTAGTATGAAAAAGAAAAAAGATCAGGTAAAATATTGAAACAGCCAGAGTCATTAGCTGTCTTATCTAGAGCATCTGAAGGCCCAGGACTCAGGATGTACAACTTGTTCTTTCAAAGTAATGTCTTAATTTATGGTGTAACAAATAACAGTTCCGGGTTAGAGTTCATTGCACAGAGCACTTCCTTCCACGGTCTGTCTGTAGCTGTGCAGAGAGTTTTGTTATTCCTGAGGTTTATTTCTTCTAAGACGCCAGAGCTCCTTGCACTCAGCATTAGATAGCTATGTTCTGAAATTTTGGCCTGGTCCAGGTTAGATCCCACAAGTGCCTGGGATACTTTATTTGGTGGAGAGGTAGACGGCCAAGTCGGCCTCTTTCTCATGTGTACTTTTGGGGCTCACATGTACGTAATGAGGGGTTCTTTGAGGCTCTGCTTGAGGAAAAGCCAGGCAGTAGATGGAGGAGAGCACTCTCCATAAGAGCTGTGGTGCTGGACCGCAAGAGTTCAACAGAGATGGCACAGCCCACTCTTCCCTCTAAGAGAAAACAACTTCCACTGTCTCAAAGTCTTGGCTCAGAGCTGTGTGGATTCTCTTATGGCTGAGGTGGTCTCTACCTGCTATTGTTGGGGACTGTTGATTAAGTCAGTAAGGCCAAACCATGAGCTGTGTAAGCTAACTTTAGATTCCTGAGGACGTTTCATCGGCCGAACTGGTAAGGGAGGGCATGTCCATGGGGTGTGGATATTCGTATGCACATGCAGGGTCCGACACCTTTCAGCACTATTATCCTCTTTCCTGAAATTAAAAGACCATTGAGATTCAGTCCCCACCCCCTAGATCTTGGCTTTCTTTGTTGGTAATCTCTCTTTGTTCCATTTTAGCATAAATGGAAGAGCAATTGGCGCCCATGCCATTCACATTGTCTGATTCCACACAAGAAAATAACTGCCCAGACTTCTGCTGCATTGTCTTTTGATTTTAGCCTTATTCCATTTCTCTTTTCTGAGGAGGACTGATAAACCTTGCCTGGGAGCGAATCCCGTAATGCCACCGTATAGCTGCTATCTGCTAGGCGTTCTGTTTTAACGTTACTGGACTTGACCACAAGAGACTTTGACACTGATAAAGAATCTGTCAAATCTGCCCTGATCAGTGCTCTGAAATCACTCACGGCAGCGAAGACACCCCCATCCCACCCCTGCCGCAACAGTGGTAGATTAGGGGTAAACGATTAGAGCTTTGTCGTTGTGGAGCTGTTTCGTGTTGGACCCTCTACTGAGCCAAATGTGCTCCGCTTGTCACACTCCATTAGCATGTGTGAAACAGTTGGGAAAATGGCCATATGATTAGGCAGAAGGAAACCTGGATTCTCCACATTGGGACTTGTTACCACTGAATAATGTCTTTGCAAGAGGGATCGGTTTAGATTTCATTAATTTCTTGTGTGGTAGAAAATGAGTGGTGTTTGTGGAGAGAGTCGACGGAGGTTGGTCACAAATAGCACCTTGAAGTTTATCCCATTTTAAATGTCTGAAAGAAGACTTGGGGTTGGTCCTGGTAGTGCAGGTCTGTAATACCAATTACTCGTGGGACCAAGGCAGGAAGGTTGCTTGTTCAAGGCCAGCTGAGGCAACTTAGCAAAACCCTGCCTCATAGTAAAAAGTTAATGAAAGGAATATCATATAATCTGATAGTAGAGTACTTGCCTAACACGTTCAAGGCCCTGACTTCAACACCCCCAACCCTAGTACTGAAAAATAATGAATATGAATAAGCATATCATGGTTAAATAAAATAAATAAGAAGAGACCTTGCGAACCTGGTGTGCTAGCACACACTTGTGAGCGCAGAACTGAGGAGGCAGAGGTGGGAAGACTGCAAGTTCAAGGCCAGCCTGGCTTATGTAGCAAGACCCTGTCTCCAAAGTGACCCACTCGTCCACCTCCTCAAACAAAGTGATAACATCAGTGGACAAAGGGGAAGCCCACACGTTTGCCAGAAGAAGCTTCTATTGATTCTTGTCTCTCGAGATGTCTTCCTTGGCTACTATAGGAAATATATATATATATATATATATATATATATATATATATATATATATATATATATATATATATATATAGTTGCTGTTTGTTTTTAGGGAGAGAAACCAGAGTAAAGATGACTTGGAGGATGAGAAGATAAGAAAAGCTTGGCTATAGGACATTCCAGTGATAAACACTGCAACCTCTGGTCTACAAGGCAAGGGCAGAGTAGGCGTTATTTTCTCCTGGGGCAACTGTGGCAGCCCACCCTGAATGAAAGACAATCTGTTGTGGCAAAGAAAGAAAGCTCTCCTGACCACTGCCTGCATGATTATGTATGTATGAGCATGCAGTGCCCTCAGTATGAGAGCTTGTCCCGCATATGATCGGGAATTATTAAATGGTGACTATTAAATATTTTAGTTAGTCTCACACTGTGTTTATCTTTCCAGAATGATGAATATGCAGATTTAGAACGGGATTTCTTCATTTCCAGGCAAATTGTGCAGTCAAGTCCTTGGCAAGGTCTGGCTTTTACAGATGGGCCTTCTGATGGGATGACTCACCATCGCGGGCAGCTTCTGTGTTAAGAAAGCTCACACCATTTCAAGACTCCAAGAAGGGGGACATTTGGACGGGGGACTGTATAACTCTGGTGACAGTCTCTGGGCACTTGTGCAAAACGATGGCCTGATTTACTGATTTTTGGATAACAGTTCCTGAGCCCAGACCCAAGCAGGGACAGTAAACACACACCCTCTGCCAAGAGCAGGGAGGGGCAGGGACTAACCAGAGGGCAAGGGAAAGAGGTGTATGGCCCCAGACAGGCGGCCTTGCAGACAGCAGCTACTACAGAACCCACACCTCCGTCTTCAGCCTACTCTGCGTGTCTGGCTTCATGGCTCCAAGCCTTGGTCCAGGAATGCTGTGCTGTTCTCTCCCGTGACTGCACAGAATGTGTTTGCCTTGTTGAAGGCCAGCCCAGGACTAATTTTGAAAAGTGAATCTGGGAAACCGCTTAATTTCATTTCCCGGGAGATTTTTCTGGGACAAGAGTTAGAATGAACGGTAGGGCAAGCAAAGGCGAAGTCAAAGGCGGGGGCTGTGGAATGTTTTCGCCCTGGTTCTTGGACTATGAATGGAGTTTAATGGATTTTCAGTAGGCAGCGGCGATTTTTAAGACTGTACTGCTGAGTTTTACAGCCCATGAGATACAGCTATAAACTCGGCAATCTTTAACTCGCATGTCTTCTTGAACATCCGGGAGAAGGCACAAGGAAGGGACTGTGTCCAAGTGACTCAGCTTCATGCTCCCACTAGTATTTGGGGAGCTCGTATTGCCAGCGGCTGTCTCATCCTCCTCTCTCCCCACTGCACCATACTCTCTTCATTGGGAGGATAAAAACCCAAAGAAACACCCGCCCAGGGCTTGGGCTTGCAGAGTGCTTGTCTAATATGCATGAGGCCCTGGGTTTGAGCCTTAGCACTGTATGGCCTGGGCGTGATAGAGGATGTCTGTAATTCCAGCACTCAGGAGGTAGAGGCAGGAGGATCAGAAGCTCAAAGTCATCCTTAGCTCGTCTAAGCTATGTGGGACTCTACCTAAAGTATAGAAAAAGAAAGCAAGAAGAAGCTGGGCCGTGGTGGTGCACGCCTTTAATCCCAGCACTTGAGAGGGAGAGGCAGGTGGATTTCCGTGAGTTCGAGGCCAGCCTGGTCTACAAGAGCTAGTTCCAGGATAGCTAGAACTGTTACACACAGAAACCCTGTCTCGAAAAACAAACAAACAAGATTAAAAAAAAAACCCAACAACAACAAAAAAGAAAGATAGAAAGAAAGAAGAGGAAAAAAATGTCAGGGCTTTGACTAGTTCTTAAGTAAAAAAAAAAATGGCATTTTAGAGAAACTCTAAAGTGAACTTGATTTTCCTGAGGGGTCGGGGAGGGTGGTATATATTGGAGGGGCAGAGTTTTGGATTTGTAGGCTCTGCTTCCACCCCTGGCTTCCTTGCTTTCCAGTTGCCTTGCTGGGGAGCCTTCCACAACTTCCTCAGGGAAGCTGGCTGTCACTCCTGCCTTCCTCTCTTCCTGTCCTTCACCTTCTCCACCACCTCCCTGGGGTGCTGGTGAATGACCTAAGGGAGTGAGCCATCCTCTCCGCATCAGCCCTCTTGGCGATTCTGTCTGGCTGTTTGATGCAAGTAAAGTGAAGATGGATGGTCTGGGGGTCAGGAGGAGAGGGGAGCCAGACCTTTGATAGCTGTGAGGCTGGCAGGCTTGTGCTGGGCAGATCTTCTAGGCCCTGGTTGTAATCCTCAGGTGGGCTGGTAACACACGCCCTTCACTGTTTTGTTGTTTGTTTTCCAAACACTGTTTTCTGTAATGTGCCTAAGAGCAGAACAGATTTGACCAGTGATATATCCCGGAAGGAGAACGGGAACTCAGAGCCTGGCCTGGCCTCTCCACCAACCTGCCCTCTGGATGTGGCCTCCCAGACATTTGTTGGGACTAGATGATCTCCAGGATCCACCTATATCCAAAGCGACCCCACAGGGACGAAGCTTCTAGAGGGCAGGATTTCAACATTCTCTCCAAACCTGTATTCCCACCCCCTTTCTTCAGTGCTTAGCAAAAGCCTAGATATACGGAAGCAATTCATGTTCATTACTCCATTTAACTTCGGTGACTAGAAAACCACTACCCAGTCTACGTCCTACACAGTCTTACCTAATCTGAGCCAGTGCTTTAGCGCTTGTTTAGCCCGTTAGACACTGGCGCACAAGAGCTGAGGACCTGACATCAGAACTGACACCTTCCTTCCATTCCTAGGTGTCCAGGGCGTGGCTCTTGGTTCACAATGCCCCCTTCTCCAGGATTGGCACCAACTCAGGTGTTCCTGAGATTTTGGGGACAACATGAGCCTATCTCCTCCTCAAGCCTTGGCCATGGTTTTTTTTATCGATCTAGGAGTGGACAATGACGTCAGAACAGGTCAATCAAAATAATTCTCTAAGGCTTTCTAAATTGGCACCTGGGGAAGGTTGTCCATCTCTGACAGTGGTGGCTTCTGGATGCTGGACTTGAGAGCTTTTGGGGTCCTGTTTTCTTTTCCACTCTGGCAGTCAGTCTGTGGGAGAGAATAAAATCCCTCAGAGAAGAATGACCTAGGTCTGTGGTGGCATACAGGTTACAGCCCCGCGTGTTTCTAGGCCGTAGCTCCTGTGCTTGATACAATCCTGGCTTCAGAGGATGGAGGTCGCCTTGGTTCTGGTGCTGGCTATCTCGGGGGTCCAGAAGCTCTCTCTGTTCCCTCCCATACAGCTGAAACCACCGACACTCTGTGTATTCTGCTCTTCTGGATCTGAGGGGTACTTGTTTCCCCTATGATAGGAGGAAGTTGGCACTGGAACTAAGACCTCCACAGTGCTTTGATGCTAATTAATACAGAAGGTACGAGTAGAAACTGCTGGGCCCTGGAACCTGCAAGTTAAGTTCAGGGAAGCCCTGAGAACCTGTTGCTACCCTCCTGAGAAAAGCCTGGCCAGCCTGTGCAAGGTCTCCACCTGCCATGACCCCGTCCCTAGAGAATCAGTTTTCCCTGACAGGCTCTGCTTGCTGTACTGCCTCCCATCTACCATACCGTATTGTGACATGAGAAACTGAGGAACAGTGGCGCTAACAGGCTTCCATAGTTCCTAGCTGCGTATACATTTACGTCTGGCTGTGTGAAAAATCTAAATTCTCAAATGGTTAGTCAGGGAACAAGGTGTGAGAAAGAGACACTGGAATGTACTACTAATGAGGAGATTCCAGTTATTAATTAGGAAATGTAAAAGTGCCGTAACTAGATTCTGTATTCTAATTTTAAAGCTAGATAACACCGGATATATGCTGAGTGAACGAAAAGAGATGCGTGAGGCCATCCTGCTGGACTGGGTGACAGAATTCTCCTGCCGTGTCAGAAGGCCCCTCTTTGTCTGTTCCACACTGAAAATGTGCGGTGCTCATATAGGCTTTGTGCCTCCAGACAGTCCTGTTGGATAAGCAGAGCAGAAAGTAAGAAAATTATTGCTCTGACAGAAGGATCGCTGGCCATCGCTGGGACAGTTCGTTCATAGTACAGTGCTGTCTACAGTGCTGGGGTCTTTCCTCCAGGCAGATAGTGACATCTCTGCACTTGGAATTTAGAGAACCAGGTAACCTTGAGAATGCAGAGAACACATGGTCCCTAGTCATCCATCAGGCTTCTGGTCAATTCTGCAGCTGGCTAGTAAAAGATCAGCAAATCCTTCTTAGCGCTCTCTATGCTTTATTCCTCTCTTTTTGGAGGGTGAGTCAAACAGCCTCAGAGATCCTTTGTAGCAGACATAACTCTTGAATTTTAGGACACAAAGAGCAAAAGTGGCTTCTAGGTTGAGGCTGCCAGTTGTCATCCAGTATAGAATGTCCCTTTAAAAAGCATTTATGTTGCTGTGTGTGGTGGTGCATGCCTTTAATCCCAGCATTCGGGAGGCAGAGGCAGGCAGATCTCTGCGTGTGATGCCAACTTGGTTTACAGAGCGAGGCTACACAGAGAAGCCCTGTCTTAAAAATAACAACAACAACAAATTATATATATAGACATACACACATACACACATATAGATAGATAGATAGATAGATAGATAGATAGATAGATAGATAGATAGATAGATAGATAAAGAGACAGGTCTCATGTAGCCAAGGCTGTTTGTGTGTGTTGTATGTATTTGCGTGTATGGTGTATGTATGCAGGTGTGTGTATGTGTAGGATTGTATTCAGGAGACCAGATTTCATTTCTGTTAGTTATATCCCCCATGCTCACTTCCCACATTTTCCTTGCTCTCAATAGCCTTGACTGTTTTGGGTTGCACTAGCCAAGTACTTTATAAATGTTCCTCAGCTGAGATTTGAGTAATGTTTTGCCATGGTAGATTGAAGTGATGTGTTTTGGGGAAAAGACCTCTGGGGTAGTATTGTTCTCAACATGCCATTGCAGGCTTCATGCTATTGGTATGAGCCAGTGCTGAGCTTTTACCTTCATTTCCTGGCTTGAGGTAGATTTGCTAGAATTCTCCACTGTGAACTTATTCTTTTCCATGCTGTTCTCTTTGGGAGAAAGTCGCTCTGTGTAAGCCATATTTATAGAGTGTGGAATTGTGTCTGTCTCCTTAAGGATGGAGTAGCAATGCAAATTATTAGAAGACGATGGGAGAGTTCTCTATTCTCTCCTGTTTGTTTACTCGTTCAGTTGCTTATTTATATCTCGTGGATTCACCTGTGTTTTACGATGTGTTATAATCTGGCATGCTGCTCATCTCTGCCATAGAGGTAATACTTTTCTAGGCTTTAGATGACATATGGCTGATGTGAAGATTAGCCAGATGTGTCCATACAATTGAGATCTCACCATTAGGATGCAAACAAGAGTGGTCTGAGCAACTTCCTTTTATGTGCTTGCTGCCACACAGCAAGAGGCTAGAGATGGAGTAGTCACCTTTGGGCCAGCAGGTGGCCTTGGGAGTAGCAGCCATAGTGGTGGACCAAGAGAACAGCTTGGAACCCTGATTTTATGTACCACCATAGAAGCCCTGGATAACGAGACAGCATGCTATGTGGGTAGGAAGGAATTTCTATCTTGTTCACGTCTCACACTTTTGGAGTTTCTACTATTTCTAGAACTTGGTCTTAATTAACACAGTGCAGATAGAATATGTCTATTCTTGTGTGTGTGTCTGCAGAGGAGCAGAGGCCAGATGTCCATATTGGTATTTTCTTCAATCGTTCTACCATTTTTCCTAGATCGATTCTTTCTTTGAACTTGGGCCCACCAGTCTGGCTCAGCTGGCTGACCAAGCGAGGTCCAGGAATCCGCCTGTCTCTGCTGCCCTGACATTGGGATTAGAGGTGCACACTGCCACATCTTGTGTGGGTATTGGAGATACAAACTCAGGTCTTCATGCTTGTGTGGTAAGCGTTCTACCGTCTGAGCCATATCTTTGGCACTTGCCTTGTTTTGTTTTTAAAGAAAATATACTAGTAATAAATAAAAATTTAAAAATAGTAGCAGCTAAAAAATGTAAGAAAGGAAAAATTAGGAATAATAAACAAGTAGTCAATGGGAGAGAGAGAAAATGTACTCATCTTGAAGCTCATTCAGAGAATTGGCTTTTTATTATGTTGTTGTTTTTAAATTAATAAAGATGAAGTTATGGTTAGTAGCATTTTTTCTTCCCAGCTTTTGGTTCTCTGACTTACTTTGATTAAGACTTGTAGGCAGAACGTGCTCATTTGTTTCCCAGCCGACCAGACCCAAAATAATCACACAGAAACTCTATTAACTAAAACACTGCTTGGCCTATTAGCTTAGGCTTCTTATTAACTAACTGTTATATCCTAAATTAACCCATTTTTATTATGTTGTGTGCTGCCACAAGACTGTGGCTTACCAGGTAAAGTCTGTCTCCTTTGGCAGCTACATGGCATCTCTCTGATTCTGCCTTCTTTTCTCCTCTATCTTTGCTTGGAATCCCTGCCTTGCTCTATTCTGCCCTGTCATAGGCCCAAGCAGCATTTTTATTCATTAACCAATAAAAGCAATATATATATACACAGAAGGACTTCTCACAAAGACTAGTATTAGTATTAATATTAGTATTAGTATTATTGTTACAAAGAAAGACAGGTTCCAACCATCACCACAGAGGCTGCTGATGGTGTTGTGAGCCTTCTTCCAGTTGCTGCACAGTGCTCTGCTTACTGCCTTATACTGGGAAGTCTTTTGTGATTTGATGAAAGAGGAGAAGCCATTCTTCCAGGAATGAGTCTGTGAGAGAGGTGTGCTTGGGCCCCTTGGCCTGGCTTTGTACACACGGGCTCTCCACAGACTTCGAGTGAGGCTGAACTGTGTTCGCCCTTAAAACAACATGGCCTTCCAGAATTAATGGTGTCCTTGTCAAAACTCCTAAGCTGAAGTCCTGCTCTCCAGAGTTTAGACTGTATCTATATTTGGAGGTAGGGTCTTTAAGGAGGTAATTAAGATGAAATGAGCCATTAGAGTGGCCCTAATCTAATATTACTGGTGTCTTTATAGGAAGAAGAATTCAGGACCTGGCTTGTGTTAAAATACGGGTATTTAGGGTTTCTGAAAGAAAGCATGATTGTGAGCCCTTCAGCAAGAACATGGCTTCTTTTTACATATGCAGTGCTCAGCACAGAATTGAAGGAATAAGAAATGAATTCTTGAAAGAAAACCAGATTCGGAAAGTTACTCTTAAACTGATTATCAGAAATACAGCTCTCCTCATCTCTACAGTGACGTCGATGTTTAGTTGATGGTTTATATTTGGGGTCAGGAATGCATCGAAGATGAAGGAAACTTAACAAGGAAACAGGGTGGTGAATTAACTTGAAATTCTGTGTTATCCAATTGGAATAGTTAATGAAAATACAGAGCTATTTAAATTTAACTCAATTAAAGTTTAAAATTTTGTCTCTTAGTCACACTGACTACATTTCAAGTGTCGGTGGCCACATATAGCTAGCAGATACCACGCAAGATGGCACAAACATTTCCATCTTTCATGAGGTAGCCTTTTAGGGTGACGAAATGCAATGGTTTATATTGATTGCCAATTTGACAGTATATACACATTGGAGACTAATCTCTGGGACCGTCTATGAGGGTGAATGAGGCAGGTACCAGTCCATGGGCTGGAGCTCCGGGCTGCAGAAAGAAGAAACCTTCCTGAGTACCAGCTTTCATTGTTCCCTGATCTTGATTCTGGATATATGACCAAGTGCCTTACCTTCCTGCCACCACATCTTCCTTCCCTGCAGGACAGAGTGTATCCTCTTTAACACAGGCCCTTTCTCCTCTAAGCTGCCTTTTTGTCAGGATATCTTGTTGCAGCAATGAAGGAAGTAACTGGTACCGGTGAGGAGGGTGACCAAAAGTTGGAGAGACAGCAGACTGCTTTGAAAGGACTCTACATAGCATGTGCAGTGGCTCAGACTTCACCCCCCAAAGTGGTGGGGAATTGTGGCACCTTTTATAAATGGGGATAAGGTATGTAGATCACCATATTTGCTATCTTAATGCTTCACAAGGGTATTACAGTTTATTGGCTTTTAAGTACACCCTCGTTATTGTGCTCTGTTTGCTGCTAAGTCTCCAGAACATTCCCATTGTCTCCAGTGGAGGCTGCATATGCATTAGACAATAGCTTTCTTTCCTCCAGTCCTTCACCTTTCTTCTTCTGTGCAAGTGGACCTGCATGGTACTCATCTTAGGACTCCTTGCTGGGATGCTTTCAAGGCTCAAGGATGTTGGAGGATGTATTAAATTTCATTTCCTCTTAGGGCTGTTTTTCCATTGTATTTGTGTACCACTGTGTACCTTGGTGTCTCTACCGTTCATTCAGTGGTACACATTGAGTTACTTCTCTGTCTTCTAATCTATGAATGACGCTGCTATGGGTATTGGTGAGAATACCCTCCTGAGCTTTTATTTTCAGCCTTTGGGGGTGTATACCCAGAGATGCGATTGCTGTGTTGCATGGTAATTTTATTTTTAAAAAAGATTAATTTTATTTTTAATTGTGTGTGTGTGTGTGTGTGTGTGTGCAGGTGCCCACAGAGGCCAGAAGGAAATGTCATTTCTCCCTGAAGTTGTAAACTGCCTGACATGGGTGTTGGGAACCAAACTCGGGTCCTCTGAGCTATGACTTGTGCCCTAATCCATTACCTGTTTGAAAGCAGCCTGTGGTCTTCCGCAGCATCAGCATCACTTTGGATGTCCATCTGCAAGCCAGAAAGCTCCTGGTTTCTCTGCTCCTTGCTAATACTTGCTATCTCGGTTTTGGGATGATAGTCATCCCAACATTGGAAGATTTAAACATTTAAACAGAAAGAAGACTTGTGACTTAGAGTGTCCGAGAAGCCCACGATATCCTTGAGGAAACCCTTAAGTTCCCTTGAGTTCTGGCCCTTCAGTTTAATCAGATGTGGTGACGTCAGAGGCGATGGGCCTGCAAAGCTTTTATTGCCCCAGTCATGGAGACTGCAGGTAACAGGTGAGCCAAGAGGTTCCCCATCACAGGAGCCAGGTTTTCCACAGTGAGGTACAAGAGGTACCCCATCACAGGAGCCAGGCTTTCCACAGTGAGGTACAAGAGGTTCCCCATCACAGGAGCCAGGCTTTCCACAGTGAGGTACAAGAGGTACCCCATCACAGGAGCCAGGCTTTCCACAGTGAGCTACAAGAGGTACCCCATCACAGGAGCCAGGCTTTCCACAGTGAGGTACAAGAGGTTCCCCATCACAGGAGCCAGGCTTTCTACAGTGAGGCTGCTAAACTTCAGTCATACATATGTGGAGCTGCAATAACCATCTGGAGAACCACAAGGAGAGCCATCTTGAGAAAGAACCACTGCTAATCCCAGAGGATGATGGAGCTGAGCAAGGAAGACAGACACGCTCCCATCCCTATCTTCTGAGCACTTGACTCTCTATTCCAGGGTTTGAAAACCAATCCATTTTCTCTTTTGCCCATCAGTTTGCACTAGTTTCTCACAGTAGTAGTCATCGCCCTGAAACATACAGATAGGTGGAGAAAGAATTACATTTCCAGATCTTTTCTTAGATGAGCCTGTGACAGAAAGATGTAAGATGGCAAGTCTACAGGCGGCGATCTAATTAGGAATCCACTGCAACAAACAGAGGGAGAGGAGACTCAGCAAGGACAGAAGGAAGGGCGTGGGGTCTGATGCGTATGAGAACTAGGGTGTTCACAATTGGGTGGCTGAGAGCGATGGGGGCTCAAGAAGCAGCCGAGGGCACCATCTTTAAGACGGTGATGTCGTTGAATACATAAGCACTATTCAGGGAGGCCTGGTTTAGTGGTGAGATGGGCCATTCTGAGCATGCTGAGTGGCTGTGCTTGTGTAAGAGCAAACAGGCAGAGCAGAAACGGGAACCAATAAATCCCGTCATGTGAAAAGTCAGAGCTGTGGGGTCTGAGAGGGCTTGCCTGCTTTTCGGAGCAACAGGGTAGGTTAGACATCCCAGGGAGGGTGTGTGCAGCGTAGAGGGGGCAGAGACGGAGCGTGAAACTCTGGGAAAGCAAGGAAAAGGGAGTCCACCCAAGGGCAGAGGAGAAGCAGGCCAAATGTTGTTGGGAGAATGTGTGCATCCTCACCTGGGCCGTGGAGATGCTGAGCATGTGGGCTGTGTGGGGCACCTCTGGGCCACTAAGCAGGCTCTGTCACAGAAATGGTTCTTGTGAGCTTTGGAAGAGGGGCTCTGTGTGCTCCCTAGAAAAGAATAAGAACTTTACAGCAGCTGCCACCGCTGCCTGTGGTGCTAGCGTGATGCTGCATGGGTTGAGTCTTACCCTCCCAATCTATACAGCGCAGATAGTAGCTCATTGCTGTAGGACCGTTGTGAGGTGTCAGGGAGGTATCGATGAAACCCTAAGTTCAGAGCCTGCCACACAAAGATGTTCCATGCAGGCCAGTCTCCTTCTTGCCACGCTCTCCCTATCAGTGCTGGCCACTGACCACTTCTGTCTATTGTTCTAGGTCTGAAAAGAGGGAGGTGACTGACCTTCAAGTGCCTGTCACCATTAAGCCTCAGCTGTCTTGGAATTCATTATGCAGCCCACACTGGCCTTGAACTCCCGATCCTTGTGCCTTCATCTCCTAAGGGTGGGAATTTCCGGAGTGTGCTGCCACACCAGCTTCCTGAGTAAGTACTCCATGGCTCCCTCTTGTTTCTGTAACAACTGATATAAAAGATGGATCGAGGAGGAAACATGAAGAAGTGTGCCGAGAAGAGGGTTTGGGGACCATGCTGATGGAAGGAAGAGGCGCTAGTTTCCAGCTCCCAGGGCGGAGGGATCCCTGACCATTGCGGGCAGAACCAATGCTGCCACACTGTGGGCCCCCAGTGGTCTTTGAGATAGAATCCTGTTTAAGCCTGAAGGCTAGTCGGGAAGGTGGAGCCTTGTAGGGAACGGTAGGGTGGAAAGGAGCTTTGCCCAAGATAGGAGGACTTCAGGGGAGGAGTCTTTGAAATAGGAAGATTTTCACAGGGATTGCGATTTTCTTTTTCCACTTTTCGTGTGTGTGCGTGTGTGTGTACAAGCACATACGTGCATTTGCAGCTGTTGGAACTGAGGCAGAGCCTCTCCATCAAACCCAGAGCTCACAGGTACAGCTGGCCTCGCTAGTCAGCGTGTTCTGGGGAGTCCCCATCCCACCTGAGGCTGGAGTTACAGCAGGCATCCATGTGGGTTTCTGAGGACCCAGACTCCAGTCCTCACGTATCTATTGCAAACACTTTAATCACTGGCCATCCCTTCAGCTCTGGGGCATGCTATTTTCCCAGACAGGGTATGTCCTGAAGATTGCAAACTGCAGGGAAATTCATCACACGCGTGTCCCCCATGCAGTGTGTGAGGCGCACTGATCGGATAGCCTTAGCAGGGGCAAGCTCTTCCCACAGCAGTGCCACTGGAAGAGGCTTTCCGAGGCTTACCTCACAGAAAGAAAGGGCAGGCACAACATAAGTTTACTCCAACTTTGTAAATAGCATTTTATTCCCAATTGTCTGATAACCGATAACCTATAAAATACAAATTAATTTTAAATACAAATTCAGAAAATATCTCATATTTGATATTTATAAGAAATACAGCTTGATCCAGTTGTGTGGGTATGCCCCGAGTTTCAGGCCAGGCTGGTTGATATAGTGAGTTCCAGAACAGGTAGAGCTACATTGTGAGACCTGTCTCAAAAACCAAGCAAACAAACAAGAAATATATCCATATTAAAGAAATCCTTAAAATTATCGACTTTCTAATCTTACACCCCAAATATGTCCAGAAAGGAGAGCCCCTTTACTGTGGAGTCTAGAAAGGTGGACACCCATGTCATATGTCCTGGCAGTCTGAGAAAGACAGGTTAGATTGACTAGGATTAGGGGCAGAAACCTTTTGCAGATGTCAAGATAATCAACGTGGGATCTGCATTCTTAAGAGATGCCACCCAAAGGCTAGTGCACATGTCCTTTTGACTGGTGTAATTTACCCATACAGGTCATATCTGTTAAAGTGTTATTTGATTAACTTCACTTCAGCCCCCGAGAGGGCCTTAAGCATGGAATATGGAGGAATTCCATATTCATGCATCAGAGATATGAACAACTAAAATCAGCATAGGAAGGGACAATAATGCTGGCATTACAGAGCAGGACTTGAGGAGTGCTGGCCATGATGACATGCTGTGGTTCAGCAAACCAGGAACTTGGGGTCCAGGGGTGCTGTGTAGCATCCACGCCTTGCTTGGGTGTGCGATTTGCACAGGTTGGCTCCCATGCCATGTGCCTTTTAGGGATCTGGTTGAGACCTTTTGGGCGCATACTCTTCCAAGAAGGTTCAATTCACAGTGAGAGGAACAGGAAAGGCTAGCCACCTCCCCTCAGCCAACATTGCCTTGCCTGAAGCCCTTGAACAGGACTGGAGTATTAAGCGAAAGCATCGTCTTCCTTACAGCCCGGTCTTGTCTAAGTAGATGCAAGCATCAGTAGGTACAGTTCTTACATCTCTTTTTTAAACAATCCACAAACTGGCAGGTCCAGGAGGCTCTGAACCAATGTGTAAGTGGAGAACCAGCAGATGGCGCCCTTTGTCGCTTATTGTCGCTGTTTCCCGCATAGAAGCCTGTGTGGCGTGTCTTCTTTCATTTGGGTAGTACAAGTAGTGTTTTCAACTGTTTATTATGCATGAGCCAAAATTCCATGAATGTGTAACATTTTCTCCCGTATTTCCCTTTTTATAACATCATTTAAATTCCTTATTAATAATTTAAAAATGTTCTGGATTTTAATCACTTTTCTCATCACTAAAATATCTGATGAACAGATAGTTTTTTTTCCCCCTGCTGAAGGTGAGATAGAGGAAATCGCCAGGAAGGAAGAAGAAACTCTCTCACCCCTAAATGATCTCACCATCCCCTCGAGTGCATCACCCCATCTTTTCGGTTTAATTGAATAGTACTTATTTAATTAATAAAAATATCTGTCTGGTGCAGGTTTCAGAAATTCAAGGCTAGAATAGGCTGCCATTAATAAAACAAGTTTTTTTTTATATCCAAGTTTAATTATGGTGGTGTGTGTTTGATAGCTTGTTACTGTAAATAAAAGAGATAAAGGCGGCCCTTCACTGGAGTAGCTGGAGAACTGTGAAATATGTACCTAATTAAAACTATTGGTGTAAGAGGCTAATAAAGTACATGTGCCTACTAGATGTCTTATTCTAATGAATCTCGGCTAATTTGCTTTGACTGATGAATTTCGGTGTTAGTGGTAGGGGCTGAATAATTATGAAATTTATCACAAGATACAAGGACTCATTAAGGATTACTCAGGTTGAGTAAGAGGAATGTTTTCTTTGTCAGGAACACAGGCCTTGACCGACATAATTACAGCCATGCCAAAGAGTGGCCAGATTCCAGCCCAGCCCAGAGTGAGTGTTCAAGGCCAGGATGGGGCTTGTGTTCCCAGATAAGGTAGGATGCGCGGTGGGGCTGAGGACTGTGTGTCCCCTCTGGAAGAGACCCCTCTGTGGAACTCATGCCTGCATGCCAAGCACACAGACCATCGTGTAGGTGGTTCCAATGATGGCGCTTTTCTTCCCGGGCTTTTATTGAAAACACTTCCCCCTTCTTCGTGAGGAAAATGGACAAGGTTAGGATTTAGCAAAGAAGATGCTTGGTCTCCGAATGCTTGGTGCTCTCTGCCTCCTCTGCGGACAAGTTTTAATTCTCTGTCCAGCTTATTAATTAACCTGATTTGATTAAACCCTGGCGAGTAGACTCCAAAACGGAGGCCGTAACTGGAATCTGTCATCAGCCTCACATGAGCAACTCCCAGAATGCTCCAAAGAAGAAACAGATTTGAAATGGAAATGAAAATTCTGATGGTTAATGGCAGCTAGACTTCCTGCCTCGCTCCCACCGCCAGGCCACCAGGCTGAGGTGAAGACGAAGCAAGCAGACCCCTCGTCTAAGGAAACAAGGAAAGGAGCCAGCAGCACAGCGGCCCTGGTCTGGGCAGTCAGGATCCCAGCTCAGGGAAAGTGAATGAGGGAAAGACCTGTGGGAACCTGATTCTAGTGTGTCTGCCCAGGGAACTGACCAGGCAGCAGGGGACAGTGGTGAGGGGGGGTGGGTAGCAGTGGCCTACAGAAAGACACTAGATGACAACTCAGCTGGAAGTCCTGTAAAACAAATGCACACTCATTTGTCCCTCTAGCACCAACTATGGCTGTTCCCAGAGCTGCACACCCAGGGGTGATGGCCCGAGTCCCAGGGAGACGTTGTCACCCTGACCTCAAGCAGTCACAGCTTGAGGGGATTTATCTCCTTGTTCACGTAGCAACTTTTGTATGAATGAAGAACTAGGAGTTCTCTGGTTCCAAAGCAGATATGTGTGTGTGTGCAAATACACACACAAATATGCTTCTAAATATGATGTAAAGCAACGAGAAAGTCAACTTGTTACATGTCTTCCCAGTGAAGTGTTCAAGCCCTTCAAACCCAACGTTTCTGATTTGCCTTTCCATGGAATGCCAGATACATATTATGTAAAAGTTCAGCCTTTATGCCAAAGATCAAAACTCACTAGATAATTTATAGAACTTTAAAATTATTGCTTTCTTTGCGTCCCAACTCAGAAAGGTATATCCCCTTCAGGAGAGAAAATAACACTGTGTTTCAGGGAAGTGCGAAAAATGGAAACTCATGAGCTTTCAATCAACTCATTTTCCTCCTCAAAAGAAGCAATTGACAAAAGAAGCAACCACAGGGAATACACAGCGCTGCCACGTCAAGCGTATACATTGCGCTGGTAGAGAACTCTCACGATGACCTTAAGAGGTAGCAATGTACTTTTTAATCTTACAAAATAAGGAGCTTTTACATGTGAGTTATAAAATTCACAGGGGGTCTGTCTTACCAAGACAGTAAGCAATGGAATCAGATTCCACCTCAGGTCTTTCTATCTGTCTGTCTGCCTGTCTGCCTGTAGAACCATCACACAATGTCATCTTTTGTTGGGAACATGTGCAGTTACCTTGAGAACCTTCGAAAACTTTACCACTCTTACGACTTTTCAACTTAGTAGGAAGTGACCTCTGGCTCTAATACAAATGAACGCCAGAGCTGTCCATTCAGAGGAAGACACATCAGGTGAGCGTCTCGTTGGAAGGCTTTGCTCAAGGAACTCTGGGAAAGTGTCCTGCAGGAGGCGGGACACCAAGACTGGGGGTGAGTGGGGGCAAGGCTGTTTCTCTTTCATCCTGATTCCATTGTCTATAAACCCAGGCTGGCTGAGCAGTTCAGATGGTAAAGGACATGAAGCTATGTCAAGGGACCTGGTATACGCCCTGAATGGAGCTACCTGCCTGCCTCTCAAAACCATGTCTCCTCCAAGCCATGATTTATATACATTGCCTTGTTTTTTATGGCTTCCTGAGTTAGTTATTTCAGACTAAATCTGTGTGTTATAAGCCTCAGCGTGCATGATTTCTTAGGTTTTTAATTACAAAATGTAGTTTTGACCTATTAAATCATGTGTGAGGTAAATTTACCATAATAAAGCCTTATTAATCCCCTATAATTAAGAATTTACAGTTCTTTGCTGAACTTTTTATTGAATTTCCCATGAGGCCCTTCACACAACTGATTGCTAAGAAACTTTTTAGCCTCTAACTGGCTAGCCCACAGAGTGGAAGCAGGGCTGAGTAGCATTTAGAGAATCGCTTCATACCTGGAGCCAGACTTCCTGTCTCTGGAAACAGTGTCTCATTGAGGTCCCTGGTAACCCTGTGCGGTGACCACTGTGCTTCCTGTTTTATAGCTGGAGAAACTGAGATTTGCAATGTGATGTAACTGACCAAGGTCACATAGCTTCTACATGGCTTCAGCCAGGTCATCGGGCTCCAAAACACGCGTTCCAAGTTAGAGTCGCCTCTGCCGCTCTCAACGATAATTACAAACACACAATGTATTTACAGCTCTCCCAGCTCTGCTCTCCACTAGTATATATTTATTACTATTTATTTAGCTCATTAATTCTTGTAACAAGTCTATGAGGGGGTTGCCATTTATCATCCCCCTTTTATAGGTGAGAAAACAGAAGCAGAGAAAGGTCGCACAGCCTACTGAAGGTTCTGAGATCTGTGAGTGGCGGAACCAGGCCTGTGTCCATGTGGTGGGCTGCAAAGTTCCTATTCACAGCCCCACCCGACACTGCTCCATGCGCTCCCTGTTTCCCATCTCCTGCATCCCCCTTAACCCCAGCAGAGAACTCTAGCCTGTGCAAACAGGCTCCCTTTCTTTCCTCTGACCTCGCTTTGCTCTCTCTCTCTCTCGGCCTGTAGAAGGAAGGCTTTGGGGCTCTGGGTGAAGACAGGCTTGGTTCCTGCCTGTGCTGTTCCTTAGCTTCATTGTCTGTCAAGAGGAGCAAATCCCCTCCACATGGTGCGATGATGATTCTCTGACAGGATGCACGTCAAAGGCAGTTATAGGAAGCACTTTCACATCTCACTCTCAAAGCTCAGCTGAGGTCTCCCTTTCCGTAAACCTCTTCTGTAGACAGTTTGATCAGCTGCCCCATGAACCTACAAAGCCTTCTGTGAACGCGTCTCTTTCTAGCCTTAATCAGCGTTCTCTTTGTGCTGTGGTCACTTCTGAGGATGTCTGTCTCCCCACAGGGTTCTGAGGTTCTTGGGGTAAAAGACTATGTCTCATCTCCACGTCTCCAGATGCAAGCTCAGGGCCTTGGGCATTGGAGCTCTTAAAATCTTTTCATAAATCGGATTGGAAAGCAATGCCTTAGTATTAGTGACTCCACTTTGAAAATGGGTACTGTATGCTCCAAGGTCTCTCAGGAAAGCTGGGGTTGCTTCCTCTGTAGACCCACCCCGCCCTGTCTGCTGCTCCTCCACACTACTCAAGCCCTCAGGAGTCTTTGTCGCTGACTCTTTTCTCTGCCGTATGTCCTAAGGACCCCCTAGGTAGGACTGTGACTGACTGGCATTGCCTTCTGCTATGACCTAGAAGTTTGTCCAAAATGAACTCATGGAC
Organism: Ondatra zibethicus; assembly: GCA_004026605.1. NCBI lineage: Eukaryota > Metazoa > Chordata > Mammalia > Rodentia > Cricetidae > Ondatra > Ondatra zibethicus. The sequence continues at coordinate 64,752 of PVIU01001832.1, forward strand.
ACCCAACCTCTCAAAGTGATGCTATCAGAAGGTGGGTCCTTTAGTAGGTGATTAGGTCATGAGGGCAGGGCCCTTAGGCATACATTATAAAAGAGACTCGAGAGCTGCCTCCTTTCTTCAGCTGTGGAAGGACATGGCTACAGCTGCCGTGATCTTGAACTTTGATGCCCCTGGAATTGCGAGGACTAATTTCTATGTTTATAAATCACCAGGTTATGATGCCCCCCCCATAACCTTGAAAACGAACTGAGGCACTTTGTGTCATCCACTGGGAGGACGGTAGTTGGATGGAGACTCGCCTCCCTTCTGAGCCTCCTTTGGATGATAGGACTTAGAGTTCTGAAAGCCTGGCTTACAATTTTGGGTTAAGAGCACAGGCTTCCAGAGTGTTCTAGATGAATGGGCTCTACCACCACAGGCCCTGTTCGAGGTCTCGGCCTTATGACGCATCCCTACAATGTCAGCTTCATAGAGGAACAGGCCCAGCAAAATCTGTGGCTAGAGTTCATCATCTTTGACTTCGGATCTACACAAGTGTTGGGAGGTGACCGGGTGGTGGCTGGGTAAGCAAAGAGATCTAGAATATGAGAGAATGAGATAGAAAAGATGGGCCTCATCCAGGAAGAGCCTGAGAGCACTGTGCTTCTTTGCTACGGCCAAGGCTCATGCTGGATATATGGTTGGCGACTGAAGGCCAGCAGCCAGAGAATCCATCCCTCCATTCAGAAGCAGAGAAGGTGGGGGACAGAGTGCGTTGTCCATGAGAAACTCAGAATTTCTCTGTGTACCCTGTGCTGTTGTCCTCCGGGTCTCACTTCCCACATCTGTAATATGGGACCATAAATAATGATGCCTCACGAGATTCCCAGGAGGACTGACTCAGTTCTTCTATGGTAAGAATCCACTAGCCAGCCACTATTAGGAAGCGAGACCACCCCAGCTATTCCTGGCATCTTGGCCTAGATTCCCCTACAGAAAGTAGCAGACTCTAGGAACAGCCATGTTGGGGGCAGGCAGGCTAAGATGCTGGTCTACACAACCTCACAAGATTATTCTGAAGAATCTAACTCAAAATGCAGTGTGATTCAGCTCTCCTTGATTTAAGGGGACAAACTTAAACGACAGCCAGGTGTCTTGACACAGGTGTGTAGGTGTGACCACAAGGCAGAGGAAGTGTCAGGTGGTGTTTCCAGCCTGGGCTTCATGACTTGCGGCCAGTGGGCACCTGCTCAGGGACCTGAGGAACAGCAGGCTCTGGGAGCCGTTTCTCAGCCATTTGGAGTCACCATCCTCAGGTCTGGTGGCCGAAGGAAGAGGTGTCTGTCAGATGGCAGATGGATGCACATCACTTCTCGGTGAGAACAATTTCTGGGCCCTTCGTGAACTTGAACTATTTTTCTTCTGAACGCTCATCTCCTTAGCAAGATATGTCTTTGTTTCTTCTCAGGCTGGGCTTCGCCCCAGTCTCTCTGCTTGTGGGTGTTCCCCTCCCCCATCCACTCCATCTTCCCTGGTTCCTATCAAGGGATAGGCAGTGATTGAAATTATTGATTCAATCAGTTTATTCTCCTGCCGTGTCGCTTCATTGCTGGATCACTGATTTAGGCTGGGCCTCGGCACAGCCCACTGGCTGCCTCTGCTTAATGCCAGGGGCAATTGGAACTGCAGAACCTCCTGGAGTGTCATCGATGCAGACCCGAGGACTTGACTGAGAATGGGCTTCCTGGTCCAGCTGCTGCGATTGAATCCCAGGCGAGAGACACAACCAGCTTCTCTGAAGGCAGACTCCCTTAGCACAGTCTGTGTACAAGAGACCGACTCAAACTCTCAAGGTTCCCTCAAACCTGGGTGGTGAACTGGTATGAGGGACCTCTCAGACCAATCCTTCTTGGAGTTAGCTGGAGCCACGAGAATGAAGATGTCATAACTTCTTAGGGGATGATAAAGGCGTCATTGAGGAACAATTTTGGCAGGTGAGTGGCTTGTTGTTATTTATAAATGCCTCCCCTCTTTACTCGGTCACTTAAGGTCTCTCTCTCCGGCACTCATTCATTTTTCAGGGATTCTATGTAGCTGAAGCAATGTGCATGGATATTGCGTGATGTTCCGTGGATGGATACAATATTATAGAAATAATGTAATTGATGACCTGTAATGAAAAGAGCGTGGGGTAAGTCGCTTGGGTTGCAATTTCTCTCTGTATTTTTACCTTGCCAGGGATAGTGCTGTTGACATGAATAGGCCAGTATTGATTTCATTTAAAGTTTCCAACATCTGAATGATGTGAGCAGTGATCTGTGGGAAGATACTGTGGCGTTGCCGGCATATCCCCTGCTAACAAAATACCATTTTCAAAGGATTTTTCTATTAGGATTCACAAAGAGAGAATAAAAGGGGTTATGAGAATGCCAGAAGTTTTTACTGACCAAGGAAATATGAAGTCACCATTTTCATTTCACTCTTAATTAATTGAATTATTGGACCTTATATAATCTTCTGTTAAATACTTAAAAGGAAGCAGGCAGGGCCCTTGAGGTGGTTGTGGGGAGCACTTTGTTTTCTGGTGGTAGTGACTTCAATGACCCTCTGAGGAAGTCCCTGCCGGTGCTCTCACTCCCCCTAGAAATGGATTTCAAATGCGACAGTGATTCCTTAATGCGGCCCTATTAACAGGTTCCAATTCAGTGGCTGGAAGTTACCATTGTCTAACAATAGTTGCACAAATTAGATTTTCAAACTTTTCGATGCGGTTTCTCCGGGTGCCCAAGTCTGCCAGTCACATAACAAAGGCTGTGGGGGAGACAGATGTCGGGCAGGTGCTGTGAGAGAAGTCAGATTCTGGTTGGTTTTGAATAGCGCTCCCCCCACCCCTTTGGTAAACTGGGGAGTGAGAGTTTGGGGGTGCTCTGTTTTTCTGTCTTGGAGACAGGTTTCTGTGGAAGTGTGGCTGATGCACCAGGGGACAGACAGCCTTTTTTCTGGCCCTCCATTGGCCTAGACATTCAGATGGGCAGGGCTGAGCAACGCTGTCACCCCTGTGGCTTTGCAGCAGCTTTGGAAACAGCCAAAAGATCTGAAAGGAAAGTACAGGGAAAGACTTTTCCAGAGCCTAGGGGACAGGTCTTCTCTTTGTACCGATGTGCTGGGGACTCTTCGAGTTGTGGTGTTCTGCTGCCTGCTGGCCAGGTGAGAGGAGACCTTCAGCCTCTAGAGAATGGGCCCATGAAAGAGAGCCTAGCCTAGGGCATTCGGGTAGGCAAGGGATGTGAGCTGACTGCTTGTTGCTGTAAAGAGGCTGCACAGACTCTAACTTCAGTGTGGCAGTTAAACCAGGAAAAGGCAGAATGTAGATGAAATCAGAGAGGAAGGTACATTATGGCTTCTAGGTCTCACCCAAGAGTAGGAAGGCATGGAACTGTTGTACATCAGCAGACACATATAGTTCTTAAACACATTCAGATGTACCCGATAGAAGCAGTGTCAACATTGTTGGCACTGTCCTCAGTGTATAACCTTGACTGTAAGGTTCTATCTGAGTAGCTAACCTTTTGATATTGTACAGTGATGTGTATCTACAGCTGTGTTAGGCCACACCCATAGCTATTCAGGGACAAATGGGGTCTGCAGGTTGGACATGCCTCCCATAGACGTCAACAAAACAACCTTCATACAACATGAACATGAAACCAAACATGACCCGGGTATCATACCTTGCCTGAGAAGGGCTTTCAACGAGTCCCCTCTGTGGAGACAGGTACTGACCAGGCATGTCTGGAGCTCAACGAAGAGTAAGATGATATTATCCTTCCAGTCGAGTCACAGAATAGATAACAACAATAGCAACAACAAAGCAAGCAAGCAAACAAACAAACCATCAGAAGCATCTCTGCAGGAAGCTTTCCTCCAAACCATTCTATGGAACGAAGCCTTAAGGGAGAACCCACAAAAGTCTAATAACCAATTTATTAAGGGGTGCGATGAAAAGACAAACTCACAGATACAGAACAAATCAGACGCTGCCAATGATCCCATTGCCTTTGTCCAGCTGTTCTGCCCAGGGGTAAAAAGCACCAACCACAAGGCCTTTTCGCTGCTTGCTCTCTGACCATGCCAAGAGAGAGCGGGAGAGTGAGAGCAGAGAGCCCTCCTATCAGCTTTTACGCCATCAGTATACAGACAAGACCACACTCTAGGACTCATAAGCCCCCAAAACGATTGGCTAAAGGGATTGAAATCCCACAACAGAAGCCGCCCTTGGGATCGATGGTGCTAGCTGTGGTGGTTTGAAAGAAAATGGCCCCCAGAGGGAGTGGCACTATTAGAAGGTGTGGTCTTGTTGGAAGAAGTGTGTCACTGGGCAGGCTTTGAGGTCTTTTTCTCAAGCTTCACTCAGTGTGACCCTCAGTCAACTTCCTGTTGCCTCTGAGTCGACCTGGAACTCTCAGCTCCAGCACCAGGTCTGCCTGCAAGCCACCCTACTCCCCACCATGATGTAATGGACTGAACCTTTGAAACTGTAAGCAAGCCATCCCAATTAAATGTTTTCCTTTTGTAAGAGTTGCTGTGGTCATGGTGTCTCTTCACAGCAATAATGATAATAATAATATAATAATAATAATAATAATAATAATAATAATAATAATAATAACCTAACTCAGACACTCTCTGTGCCCAGGTGTCCCCTACAGTAGCCTACCACTGGGTTCCATGTTCTAAGAATTGGAGACAAGTACGGGCTACACACGGAGAGAGGGAGAATAGCAAGGTTACCATATGAACACAATTCCAGAGAGCACAGGCATCCTGGAGCTCCTCCTGAGCATCCAGCCAGCATGACCCCAAGGAGAGCTAGAGATCAAAGGTGATGGGACGGGAATTGCATGCTCTCATTAACCAGAGCTCTGGCCCCCAAGCCCAAAGCAAGGAAATCTGGGATACCTCATGATTCTCCATAGACAGGAGATCCTGTCTAATCCGGCTCATTCTCTGGAGGCTCTGGGTCCTCAGGGCGGAAAAGTCTCCTCTCTCCCCTTACTCAGAACCTTGGTTCTGGTTCTCAAGCTTAGGACTTTGTTGTTAGAAAAGACTGACTTACTGAACAGAAGAGAGGAGCCTGGGACCACATGGACAACAGTCTTGTTTCTGATACCCAGGAAGGAGCTGGTTCACGTATCCTAGGTTTGGTCCTCGAAACCTACAAGGAAGCAGAGGAAGCATTTAAGGAGTTGGAGAAGGAGTGACATAGCCTGTCCCCTATCTGCCATGCCCTTCCATGCTGCTAGACAGCAAGATTTTACCCCAGTGGCTATGACTGCCCTGTCCCCTGCAACCAGATGAATAAGATCCTCTATCAGAACAGTCAATACACACTTCTGCCTTTGAGACAATCCATACGTCCCTTCTCAACCAGGAAGTGTCTATCAGTTCCTCCATGGCTAGGTCAGCACACTTAAAGTGAGTAGCTCATTCGCAGACATATTAAAGGATATTGTTTCCCTAAGTGAGAAAGATTTTTCTCATTTAAAATTATCTCAACCCTGATTAATTCAAAGAGCCCACCTCCAGTAATGCTGCAGGTTTTCACCCTTTAAAGAAAGTATTCGGTCTCCTTTTTGACAGAGGGCATGCCTCATCCTAAGAGATTTCAGTGGAACATAGTACATAGTAATCACTTAAGAACATTTTTGTTTTTAAATAGCCTTCCTTTATTTAAGGTAAGTCAAGCAAAATACGTTTTATATTGTACGTTTTATATTATATAACCTATGGTAACCATAGGTTATATAATACTTAGCAGGAACCAGGAAGTGCTTTGAATGTTTAGTTTTCTATTAGTTTTTTTTAAGTGCTCAGACAAGTTCTGCCATCTTCCCATTTTACACATTTCACATGCATGATGCTGAGGAAGTGGAAATGGCCACCCAGTTAGGATGCTGTGAAAGTGGGTTCAGTTCCGTTACTGTGCCTCTTGAGAAGGGGAATGGGTGAACACCATTACTAGCCATCCTGACCCTCTAATGCCCATGAAATGTACAAGATGCCTTGAACTCTGTCACCTCACATAGGCCCAGAATCTGGACTTGGTTAAGTCTAGCTTGGCCATAGTCCAGCAGACCACGGCAGTAGACACATTGCCTGCCTCTGAATTGCTGTCTCATCATTAGCACGGAGGCTGAGCCTAGCCTTTCTCTCTTACTGACTCTTGGGAAAGTGTGTGAACTTTGACACATGATCGAATGTTGTCTAGATCATCCACACGGAGGAAGGACTGTGGAGCTGCAGAAGGCCCCGGTGTTCACGCACCCTCTTGCTTGTCTTTTCTGTGCAGTTGGCACGGGAATGATTTCCAGACAGAGTGGTTCACTGCTTCTGGAGAGACTCTGGGATCACTCTGTGTTCCGAAGTGAATCATTGTCAGGAGGGAAACGGATTCGATCATGTCTCTACTTTTGAAAACCTCCATAAGAATCCAGGAAAAGGGATGGCTCTCAGCAGGTAAGGGCGTATGCTGTCGAGCTTGACTCATGGAACCCACATGGTACAAGGAGAAAACTGACTAGTGAAAATTGTCTTTGGACTTCCATAGGTGGGCGGTGGCACAAGCACACCCTCCACACATATACATGCAGATAGACACATACACACATAAAAGCATGCAATAAATTAAAAAAAATTTTATATTGTAAATATAATTGATGTTTCATTGTATTTAAAGTGTTAAGTATAGTTAATAAGAAAGGATCGTTTCTGACATCTTTGATGATAGCAAAACTTTTTACATGGATGCAAGCAACTTATATATAAGCATACACGTGTACTTTCAGACACTATGTATTTGTTTACTTTCATTTATTGTGTTTGTGTGTGTGTCTGAGGTTTTAGTTAAGTGTCTTTCTCAATAGCTCTCCATCTTACTCTTTTGGGACAGGGTCTCTCCCAGAACCTGGAGCCCCTGATTAGCTAGACCGATGAGCTCCAGGAATATGGCTGTCTCCCCTACCCCAGTGCTGCCATGCCAGCCCCACCTCCTTCTCTTCCTCTTCCTTAACCTGGATGCCGGGATCTGAACAAATATCCTCATCCTGATGCAGCAAATGCTTTATCCACTGTGCCATCTTTCCAGCCCCACATACTATATTTTCCAAAGTAAAACTGAGATTTGTATATATTATATTTTTATGCAGCCTGTGCACTGAGTGTGCATACCCCTGGACACACATGTAAAAGCCAGATCAGGACACTGGTGTCTTCCTTCTTGAGAAGGTTTCTCTGAACAGAAAAGTCATCTTTTTTGACTAGGCTGGGGCCGGGGCGGGTGTCAGCCAGCTTTCAGGATCTGTCTGTCTCTGTCTCCTGTCTCTGTGGTTACAGACAAGCACCTGCATGCCCAGCATTTTTTCATGGGTGCTGGCAATTTGAGCAGAGCCCATTACAATTTTTAAAGTGAAAATGGGATCCTACCCAACACGTAGCATTTTAACAGGAAGTAGCATTTTAACTTCCTGTTTCACTGAAATCAGCTCTAGTTTTTTATTGTCTTGGTCCATGTCCTTGTTTAGAAGACTGTTTCTGATTGGACGAGGTGTGGTTTTAAATGGCAGCCTCTAGCTCACCATAAAAAGACTGTAAATGAATGGTGCTACGATAGCTGTCAAGAGCCATTAGTGTAACAAGATATCACTCCCAAGTCAGGGGGAGAAAATCCTTTTGTCTATGTGGAGTCTGATCTTTCTATATGTGGGGCTTCATCAAAGGGGAGGTTTGTGGTAGTCTTTCTCACTTTCTGCTCAAAACTCAGAAAATTGCTTGATTTAAAATGCAGTTCCTCTCTCCTCCTTTCCACTTGTCGTCTCTGAAACATGTTTTAAGAAGTGTTAGAAAGAAGAGGGAAACACTCTGAAATATGGTAATAATATTTTAGGTGGGTAAAAGCACATCTTGGGAAAGAGAAGAACGCGTGAGAGCGTAGAGGGAGAGGGTGGAGATGTGGCTTCCCCGTCTCATCAGACCTTTCCTAATTTAACCAGCTAAGCACTTTTGAGTTTTGTGATTGTCCTGACGGGAACCTGGGGACACAGTTTGTTAAGCATGTTGTGTGACGCCAACAACACGGGCCTTTAAAGAACTTTTTCTATGTCTTCTATTTTGAACCTTTTTTTACATTTTGAAGCCTTTCCTGGTGGCCAAACCCTAATACTCTCTGACTCCAGGATGCACAGGCTTCCTCCTACTCCTGGTGTCCCACCTCCTCTGGCTTTAATTAATACCGTACAATAGAATTCTGACTCTGCAGCTAAACCACCATCAACTATAATCCTGTCAACTCTCACAAGCCAAAGAGAAACACACTCTTCTCATTGTTCAGGCACTTGCATCTATTATTCAATTGCCGGAGAAACCCCATTTTGCTCGTCTGGGCTCCCCTTTCCTCGCCTCTGTTTATTTATTTACTAGTCATATTTTCCACACAGAAAACCAAAGAGAAGAAGCTCTGTAAATGGAAGCCTGAGGATTCTAATGGCAGATGCCTCAGTCCCTCACAGCCTGAGCCTGCTCCCCCAGTTACTGCATGAGCCTGAGGGGTAGGGCCTTTGGCTTTCATGAGAGCGGTAGCTGAAAAGGAGAATGTCCCCAAATATTCTCAAACATCTGTGGCGGGATTCCAGAGTCTGGGTTGAGTTTTACTGCTGTTCTTTATCTGTGCAAAAGTGTGTGTTTCAGTTCTTCATTGGCCTCTGCCCAAGGGTTAAGGCAAGTATACTTACATGTATGTATTCCAGGGCCCTATGGGTACCTACTGGTGTGTGTGTGTGTGTGTGTGTGTGTGTGTGTGTGTGTGTAAGAGGGAGGGGAGGGAGAGAGAATATACCTGTGATGGTGCGATTCATACCAGTACAATGTGTTGTTCATGCAGCTGAAACTGTAACATGTCGTTCCTGGCTGGGCATTGTGGCATACATATTTAATCTCAGCACTCAGGTGGCAGGGGCGAGCAGCTCTCTGTGAGTTCAAGGCCTCTCTGGTCTACAGTGAGAACTACGCAGAGAGACCCTGTCTCAAAACAAACAACAGCAGCAAAAACAAAACAACAACAACAACAACAAAAAAAAAAACCCATGTTGTTCCTTAAAACCTTGCCATCATTTTTGGTACTTTAGAATGAGGGTTGGTTTTGCTTAAACTTTCCTTTCTTGGTATTACTAGATAGAAATTGTATGTACTATGATAAAGCAGTAGAAAGAAATTGTGAATTTCTCAAGTAGAAATAAAATTGCCATTGAAAACCTTTAACTCTAAAGTTCCTGGGTCTCTGGCAAATGGAATTTTGTCATTAATGCAGCATTAATGGGGTTTTACCTTGAATTGCCTTCTGGGGTTTGATTTGCCTTTTAGAGAGGCTAGTGTTTGATTGCATGTTCAAACACGGCGTGTATTCTTATGAGCGATGTGAGATTCAAATAAACACAACGAGTGCGTTCATTTTGATGACCTCCCCATCACACATTCAAATAAACACAAATGTTCTCAAATGTATAAAAGCAGCTGTGTTTATGTCAACGTGCAAAGCACCAGATATATACATTCGGATCCACTCATCTATCTGGAACCATGTACCTCCTTGCATCGTTAAAAATTTAGTGGAAAATCATGCATGGGGCATATGTAATGTGCAATTTTCAACCATACACACATCTCTAAACAAATTTTCTTCAAGCATGTCACTGACGTTTATTCTAATTGAGGACGATGCCTACAGAAACTTTGAAGTTTTTAAAAACAAAATAAAGCAAATGTAAGTTGCTACCAGAGGGCATAGCGCATCTGAAGTATTCTGAAAGTCCCAGAAGTCACCTTCCTAGATGGTTGGAACAACTTTCTAGATCTTTTTCTTCCTTCGCTTCCTTTGTCTGTCCCTTCCTTCTTTAGGCCAAGCTAGCGAAGCACTTGTCTCCCACCTCTCTCCTTTCTCCCCTGGGCTTTTTCTTTCCTCTCTTTCTAGAAAAGACATACAGTGTGCCAGAAAAAGTTAGGTTTTGTCCTGTTTACTTTAAATATCATAAATGTGAGACATGACAAACCTTTCCCTCATAACCTCAGCTGGAGAAGCTCAGACCTGAATGCCAGGTTAGGCTGCGTTCCCTGGGGAAAAACCGACTTTGGATTGATATGTCAGACTAAAACAATACTTCCATCTTGGATGTCTGCACAGCTGTGAAGTTTGCCACTCTCTGGAAAATTCTCAGCCTCGGTTTTGCTGGAAAATGGTGGTAGGTAGAACAAAAATAAGATACGGGGATGGAGAAATGGCTCGCGTCGTAAAGTCCCGGCTGCACAACAATGAACGCCTGAGTTTGGGTCCCCAGCAGCCATGTAAAACACACATGTGGTTCTGTGCACCGGTAATCCCAGAGCTGGAGAAACAGAGACAGGAGGATGGATCCCTGGGGCTTTGTAGACAATCGGTGAGCTCTAGGTTCAGCCAGAGTCACTATCTAAAGGAAATAAGGCAAAGAGCAATTGAAAAGGACTCCTGAGTTTGGCCTTTGGCCTCCATGAGCAAGCATGTGGATCTGCACAATGTGTTTATATCATGAGGGCGCGCGCACACACGCACACACACACACACATACACACACACACACATACTCACACACACAAGGTTGAATGAGATGGGTCTCTGGGTCAAAGACAGTTCTGAACTCAGAGAATGTTTTACCTGGTGCAGTTCTCCAATACTCTCTGAGGTAGGCATGTCATTATCCTCTTTTACACATGAGTTGACTTGGGCTTCTTCTAGGACACCGACCTAGTTTGTGGAAGATTCACATGGACAGGCAGGTTCCAGACCTTTCTTCTTATAATGGAATCTGTAACTCCAAATATTTACAGGTAATCTCCATGTTTTTAAGTGTTAGTCAAAAATTCAGAATTTTAAGATGTTGTCAGCTAAACAAAAGCCATCTGGTGGCTGGATTACCCAGGGCTGCCAGTGTGCATCATTTGATTGAAGGCATACACTTTCTGATTCCCAAGTGTTACAAAGCCTCCTGAGCGGGGGAGTTGGAGACAGGGGACTCATACTTGCGTTTGAGCTCTGCCTATTTCTGATCACATGACATAGTCTGTTCCATTCTTTGAGCACTTATTTCCTCACCTGCGAAGCAGAGATCATTCCTGCTGTAAATGAGACAGGATGAGAGCATATGACGTCCTCCCAGCTCTTGGACAACACTTACGCGAAAACTTTTACAAGCATGCTATAGAGTCAGAAACTCCTGTTGTCATCTTCTTGCATCTGAGTGTGAGCAGAGGGACAGACACTGTTACTGAGGAAGTGACACAATGCCAAAATGTTAGCCTGCTTAACCTGCAAACGCACTAGCTGCATTAGCCCCATTTTATAAACGAACACTCTTTCCTGCCATTCAGGGAACTTAGCCAATTTGTCCAAAGATACAAAACAATTAGCAAGTGGAACCGAAATGCCATCCATAGCTTGTTCATGTCTCAGTGGAAATCTGTTTCTGAGATCTGGCCAAGTGTCAACTTTGGGTCCTGCTATGTTTATAAAGCTTGGGAGCAGAACTATTGATGAGGAAGGGAAGAGACACACACAACGCAGGAATGTAGGCACAGACAGAGCCGGACTGGCCTCACAGCGGACACCACTCCCTGCCAGGCATGGGAATGTTAGAGAACAGAAAGGGAGCTTCATCATTCTCCATCCTTCCTCTCAAGAGCCGACCACAGAGAACAAGCCCAGCTCTGTCCGCTGTCTATGCCCAGCTTGGCTGTAGAGGCTTCCCCAGCTCTGACACTGCTGGGGAATTCACTTGGGCTATTTGCTATTGTATAGCTTTTTTCGCCCAGATGGAAGCTATATATTCAGTCCTAGGGTGCTGTTAGGACTTCTAGCCTGCCTCAGGCAAGGAAGAAGGTTCCTGAAGCCCATCACACGTGAAGACAAAGCATGAACTAACCCAATCTTGGTCTCTGCAATCTTCTGAGCAGTCTACCATGCAGGTCACTGCTAAATCTGAGGACCTTTAGGATTGGAGAGTTCAGCTTCTTGGGGAAGCCCAGAGGCCTGTGGAAACCTGGGACAAAGCCTTCAGCGCTTTGTGAAAGTCATTTGCTGCGAGGAGTCTTCTTTAGGGTGAGACCTTTAGAATCTGGGGGCCCTTTCTACGGAATCCAGTGACCTTTGGGGGAAGGGAGGCTCCTTTGCAGCTCGTTTCTGCTCAAGTTCTGGCCCCCATTGTCTTACAAGGGAAGAAATCTAAGGTGGTGGGTGAAATGAATAGCCAGCCCCGTGGAATTACAGGATGGACGGTTTCCCCAGCAGATTCAACAGTGGTCATGATAAGAATAATCAATACAAATTAGGGACAGGCTTCTGTTTTAATGCACTTAGTAACCAGATCTCTCATCCTCAAATAAGGCCAAAGGAGAGCCATGTACTCATAAGCAACCAGGCACTGTTGTGAAGGAGGCGTGCATGTGCGTGCGTGTGTGTGTGTGTGTGTGTGTGTGTGTGTGTGTGTGTGTTCCCTTTTCTCTTAGGGAATTCTATAACTTCCTACATTCTTCGCCTCTCTCATATTACAGAAAGGAGGTAATTTTTCCTGGCCATTTACTAAGGCTCATTAAAGGCTGAACAGAGCAAACAATGCTACTCCTCAGAGACTACCATTCAAAGTCACTCTCCAATTCTGTGTTCTAATACTTGAGACAAATTAATTATTCCTTAGTGAAAAGTGTATAATTCCTATTCTTCATTTTGGGGGGTGGGGAATAATAATGGGGGAGTTTCTATCTGACTGAAAAGCTGCCTGTGCTGAAGGGAAATGAGAAAAAAATGTGATTCGGAGAGGAGTAAAAGCAATTATTCTAATAATAATTCTAAGAATATTAATGTCCTTTTAAAGTAGAATGTCTTCAACTAAACACAGAGGTTGAAGCAATGGGAGGCTGGTTTATTTATTAATCATTCCAAATGTGCGTTCTTCTAGATGAGCAACTGCGTGATCAACTTCACCCCACATACTCAATTTAGTTAAACAGCAACTGGCAAATGTCTCGAAACTTTTGTAACCAGAGACTAATTTGTTTAACACATTTAAAATGTTATATTGATGTAAAGCCCCACATATTAAACTTCAAAGGGAAAAGCTCCTGAGAGTTCCTTGTTTTAAGAACTCCACGCTGGAAGCGATGGAGCAGAGGCTTATTCTCCGTTCTCCTGCTTTGTTTTGTTTTTAAACACGAGGCAGTCTCTAGGCCCTGGCCTCATCCTTGGCTGTGTTTGGTCATCTGCAGAACAGCAAGTATCTTGCTGTGGGGACCGCAAGGCGATGGTTAAGAAAGGTCTAGTATTTCCCTTTCATCTCTATTAATTAATCCTGGCTCCGTTTGCCCAGAGTACGTTGCTGTTGACATCACCTTTCCCTTACACTTTAAAGAGTCCCAAGAGAGATCGACTACAGAACAAAACTGGACAAAGAGTACATTTGGTAACCATTTTATTTCTCAATTACCAACCCAAACGTATGGAAAAGATTTGTGCGCTATCCGATTTACACAACAATTATGCTTCAAAAGTTTAGAAATAAATAACTTTTCTCTTGGACTCATTAGTTCCTCTACCAATTGTAATTGGTGTCAACTAACGAGTTTGCTCCGTGGCTTGCCCTTAATTACTGATAAAAGCTAAATTGCAACTCTAGCCAATCAGGAACTAGTTTATTCATGAGAGTATAGTATTCTTTTAAAAGCTCTGTTTGTCCTAATAAGTGGTTTTTGTTTGTCTGAGCCCTTCCATAAGCCTCCTTAACATAAGCAAAAGACTCTTAATAATGATATACAGTGAAGGAGTACCATTACAGCCTCGATTCACAGACGAAACAAAGGGAAAACGGTTTGTAAATTTCACATGGATACCTCTCAAGTTGAGCAGGCCCTGAAGCCCCATCCAGATGCTGGGAAGAAGACATTAGTGGTCATAAGTCCACTAATATTGAGAACTTGTTTCACCTCTCAATGTCTAGGGCTTTTTTTGTGTGTGTGTGTCCCTAGCCTTCTCACACAGGCAGTGAGAAACAAGAGAAGCCAATAGAGGCATGAGGCATGTTAAATTCTAATGGCACAAACAAAGATTTGGCCGGGGCCAAATCTCACGTTAAAAATAATAGGCATTCTGGAAACAAGAGTGTTAAGAGATAGCATGTGCTGAGACCATGCCTCAGGGAGGCCTTGCAACAGGAAGAGCCTAATTGCCGACCATAGTCCTAAAGACAGCCTCTTCTGTCATGGTGCTGGTAGAAAACCCAAAATACCTCCCTATGATCGTGGGGGAAATTCTGAAGCTCAGTTCCCACTTTATAATAGTGAAGGCGCTTTTGACTGTGAGCAGAATAACAAAGGGGCATTGATTTCCTCAACAGTGAGAAATTAGAGGCCGGAAGTTTATGTTTAGATTAATTCAGGCCCCCACCCACGGGACTGACGGGACTGACTCTTACTGTCTCTCTGATCCCTTTGCCTCTCCTTGTGGTCACCAGATGGGGCAGGCAGGAGGTCCAGCCATCTCTCCCCACATTTCATCTAAAAGCAAGAGAGAAGGTGGCGACTCTCCCCACCCCCCATCACTTTGTTTGTTTTGATAAAAAGCAAGGTACCTTCCTGGGAGATGTGGCCCTTGACCTCTTTCTTTAGCTTATTGGTCAGAAGGGGTCATGAGCCTACCTATAAACTAGTTGCTGGGGAAGACTGCTCGTGGTTAGTTAGGCCAGTGGCGACTTGCTGCATTGCCGCAGGCTGTGGGGGTCCTAGGCTTCTGAAGAGTCTTGGTGCTTTTGACACCTGACCAAACCAACACTTCACAAGCGTGGAAGGTGCCACATGATTAATCCAAGGTAACCATCTCCAGTTGCTGTGGTCAGAAGGGAAAGGCCAGGGTGTGAATGTGGAAAACAGAGGTGAGCATGGGGTTCACTGTGTTGCTGCTTCTTACACAGGTGTTCTGACAAATCACCCTTCAGTGAAAGGAATCGAATCCCAAATCGGGAGCGATGGCCAAGAGATGAGGCAGGCAGAGGACAGCAGGGGATGAGTGTAGGCTCTCACAGCATCTTGTTGGGAGACCCCTGGGGAATGCCCAGCCTCCACTCTGATCCCTCCTCTTCTCACTTTGGGATTTGAACACTGCCGGCTACAGGCTAAACATCATCTTTGTATCTGTGGTGTCCAACCCACACAAACGGTAAGGCGGAATTCTCCCCTTGCCAGATAAAGCTTAGCCATTGACTCCTTCTTCTCAGACTGAAGACCTTGTGTGCTTTCAGTGCCTTCTCTGCTCCTTGAGCTACTGTGTATTGTGGGTCTACTCAGTGCCACACGCTGTGGGAAATGCTTGGTTCACGCCCAGTGGCCCTCTCCGGTTAGTTCTTTATTGATTTCATTCAACAGCTTTTGATGTCTTCTGGCTTTATTCAGGGGGCCCAGTGGCAATCTGAGGTAGAGGTACTTTGCGTTCAGTTTGCTGGTTGGGGATATCGAGGCCAGGCCTAGCTATGCAGGATCACCATTTCTGTGACAAAGCAGCATGGGGAAGCTTTCCAGCTCCAACCCACTCATTTTATAAGCTCAGATGCCATATATGGCAGCAGACAGAGGATTCGAGCCTAATTCCCACAACTTGTCTTGGTTTGGAGACAAATGACAATGGAACGTTTAACTTCACGGAACTTTTCTGAAGGCGAGTGAAAGACTTGGCTTTGTTTGAACCACAGAATGAAGAGCCCGACACAGAGGCCCAGAACTTGAAGGACCATGCGGAGAATTCTTTTTTGCCCCCAGCATCATTATCCCTTAAACCTTGTTCTGTAGTAACAGCTGATCTTTTATGCATGTGATCAAACTGTGTTTACTCTTCCAAGGTTGACAAGCAGGTGGCTCTGGTGTTACGGAGGAAAAATATTCAAGCCATCGGTGCCTTTCCTCACTTGGCAGCATCTTTATTTGGTCTTAGAAGTCTTTGGTGTATTTCTTGAAGATGGGAGTGATTATTTCATAATTAATAGCATCCAAATGCCAGACGTTTGGTTCCTCAACAAGATGAGTTGGTACGGCGAAGGCCGTACCAACACCCTAGACTGCATGTGCCCCAAGCAAGACCAGTTCTAGCCGCGATCAGTTTTGGAATTTTTATATGACAGTAAAAAGGATCTTGGCAGAGACGGTATATTATCCAACCATGCACCACTTCCATGGCCTTGCTTCTCCACTCACCCAGTTCTGATTTTCTTTTTCAAGGCGGAGGTCTGTTCATTCCAGAGGGAACATTTTTCTTACTCAGCGCTGGGGTTCACTTATGATTGGATTAAGGATGGAGCATGTGGCCCGGCTTTTTTATTAATGAAATCTGAAAGGGGTAGAATCTGAAGAATGTTTCCTTCCCATGATGCATTTCAATCATGGTAACTTCTCAGATGTTACTGGTGTCTCTTCAGTCTTTTCCTCCAGCGGTCTCTCAGATCTCTGGAGTTGGTGTAACACAAGGTTGCTTGACCCCTTTTCTACCTCAGCTTACTCTATTTAGTCTGATTCACGATTGTAGTTTTGTCTGTACACTAGGATTTTCGATTTATTTCTGTGGCTAAGACCTCTCCCCTGATCTAGACTTTCCTATCTAAGTGACTTTGAAAACAGGACCACGTGAATGTTTAATGGCAATTTCAACCTCAGGTTTAGGTACAAAGAGTCTTGACTTACCCCTGTAATCTACCCTGCACTGGCTTTCCTGTTTCAGAACTGCCATTTGTTTGCTCCTGCATAGAATCTAGAGGTCAGCCCTGGTTTGTGGGTTTCCTCGAACCCTTCACACCTGATGCCTGGCCTCCGAACACTGTCCTCAGTGCCTAAGGCCAGCCTGACGCCTCTCACCACTTCCAGAGTCTGACCTGCTCCGTGGTCACTTCTTCCCCCAGGCAGAACACGGCGGTGATCTCTTTTCTGCTTCTCACTTCAGCCTCTCGTTCTACCACGGGAGGCCAGTCAGCCTTGTTTCAACTCTATTAAAAAACTGACAGAGATTTAAGCAAACTAAATTGATTTCTCTCTCACGTCGGTTTGAAAAGAGCTCCTCCACTGCTGTTTTGTCAACATGTGTTGCCACGAGGAATCTGAGTTACCGGTCTGCTCCATCATCCAGGACTCCATTCACACTCAAGGTCCACGTTTCACATCCATAGAGAGCCGGCAGGAGACACGCAAGGGAGCTGTGGCAATGTGTAAGTGCTTTCCTCTGCATTTCCCCTTACAATTTATTTTGTTGATAAAATTATATCACTGTGTCCATGGGGGTGCAGGCCAGTTTAGGAAAGGCAGTCTTTAACTCCAAGGGACAAGATCCACAGCTTCAGGTTCTAAGAAGGGGGGACAGACAGATCTAAGGGTAAGCTGGATTTCTGCCTTTACATTTTTTCATTCAATTTTCTCCAAAGGAGAAAATTAACCCTGAAATAAATTTAATCAGATTACAGTGCCTTCCAATGGCTTTTTAAAATCTTTGTATGTCTATTTGTTTATGCTTGTGTGTGAGTGCAGGTTTGTACATACCGGAACATGCATGCCAAGGTCAGAGAATAACTTCTGCCCATAAGCTTCTGTGATTCTCCTGTCTCTGAGACATTTTGTCATAAGAGCACTGGGATTATCGAGATACATTCTGCCATGCTTGAGTTTTATGTCAGTTCTGGGGTTGAAAATCAGGTCTTCATGCTGGTATAGCAAGTGCATTTACCCCCTGAGCCTCGTCCTTAGCCAACTCAATAGCACCGCATCGTGCTCAGATGAAGATTTGAGTGGCCCTGTCTGTTTCCAGTATCATCTGTAGCACTGTCTGTCTGTCTGTCTCATTCTATCGCAGCAGCAGAAGCTGTTGCAGAAAATGCTTACCTCTCTTCCCACTAAGAACTTTGTATTTGCTGCATCTGAAAGACTTGACTTTCAAATCTGGGCAGAGTCCAATCGCTGACTTCAGTCAGGCCTTGCGGTGCGTCTTGATTTTATTCGTTAACATAATGACTGCAGATCTACTATCAAACTCCAGCGGAACCCAGAAGAATCTTACCTTGGGGTTGTCTATCTGCATAATATCAAATGCACCCTACAACATTTACAGTTCCAGTGTGCATAAACAGAAGATCTATTTTTGGTTTTGCATGCATTTGTAAGCACATATACCATATATGCGCAGGTGACTAGAGGCCTAAAGACAACGTCAGATCTCCCCAGGGCTGGAGTTACAGGCAGTTTTGAGCTGACCAACCTGGGTGCTAGGAACTGAATTGGGGTCCTGTGGAAGAACAGAAGGTGCTCTTTATTTCTGAACTATCTTTCCACCCCCAACCCCTAATTCAGTTGCAGTTTGAAAGTCAGTCACTTATTTTCTATAGACAATTATTTGGGAATTTATTTATTTTCAAGTTTTGCAGTTTTATTTTGTATCTTCAAACTCAAACACTTCCATGCACTGAACATTTTTTCCCCCGTAGACTATAGTGCATAGACTTTTTCTGGGATGGATGTAAATTTTGCCTCAATCAACTTTTCATGACTGAAACTTTTCTGGCTAAAGGAACTTCTTTGTAAATCTTCACTGAAGATCATTTGCAGAAGTTCTGCAACTCATGTTCCTCTCGCTATGGTGGCCTGAAGTCCATCAATAGTTTAGAGCAAGACTTCACCTTAGCACAACAGCAACAACAACCCTATTATTCCCCAAAATGTCCATAGATCTATTTATTTTTTATTTTATATGGATGTTTGCCCGTATATATGTAAATATACTGGTTGCATGCCTGGTACCTGCAGAGGCCTCAAGAGGGTGCCAGATCACCTGAAATTGGAGTTAAGATGGTTCTGAGCCTCCATATGTGTGCTGGGAATCTAAGCCCGACCCTCTGCAGGAGCAGCAAGTGCGCTTAACCTCAGAACCATCTTCCTAGTCCTCTTTCCCCTGCCTCGAGGATGTTTTGGCAGCATCTCTGAACTTCACTTGTTAATGCCTGTAACAACCTCCATTCTGTTAGTTGTGATGGCCAAAAGTGTCTCCAGATATCACCAAATTCCTAACAGCTAGCAAAAACCTTCAGTTAAGAAACACAGGATAAGAAGTTAAAAATTTAGAAAACTACTTGGCAGAGCTCACCTACCCATTAATTGGTAGACTGTGGAAGTGTTTCTCAAGCCGCAGAGCACTTGCTGCTGGCAGAGAGCTCTACCACTGACCTGTCCCCAACTCATGGTGTATAGTTTGTTTTGAAGCAGAGTTTGCTAAGCTGTTAGAGCTGGCCTTGAACTTGTGCTTTACCCAAGACATGTCTAGAATTTGAAATCCTCCTGCCTCCATTTCTTGTGTAACTAGAATTACAAAGGCTTGCACTGCCAGAACTAGATGAACAACTCCAAGTTCTAAACCTCTTTTTGACACTGGTCTTAAACAAAAACTTCAGTTTTGGATTGGAGTTTCCTTTGTTTAAAAATGGAGGTAGTGATTCTGGTCATGTTGGATGTTGTGGGGATAAAGAGTCACCCTAGAGGAAGTCTGGCCCAGTGTCTGGCACTCACAGAAAGGTTCATTACTGGCTACTTTTTTTTCTAAATCAAAATGGATTTGAGTGAAAAGGTAATATTGTGGTTATTTCTGTTACACTTAGCCTGTGAGAAGGGGAATCTTATGTGTATGTTGGACAGCTAGGGGGTAAATGTCCTGTCATCTCAGTAGCAAAAGGGGACTTACAGCTGCTATGAAACATGATAACACAAAGGAATTGTCAAAGGCACATAAACTCAGTATAAAGTGTAATAAACACTATGGTTCTGGCTGTTGCAGACATTCAAAGTATGTCAACTTGAACACTCCTTGCTTCTGCTGGCCCTGAGGTCCAAGCTGCCATGATCCCTTGAATGACTACTTTGAGAACTTTCTGCAGAGCGGTTTCTCTGGTTGCTTGCTACTGTAGTTTGTGATTTTTCACACAGTCTCCAAAATGAGGCTTTTGAAACAATGGGATCTTATCTCTTTGTTCAAAATCCCCCCAATAGCATCCAGGTAAAGTCCCAAGTTCTAATCCACCATGTCTAACCTCTGGCCTTATCTTCTATACTCTGGGCCTTCTGGCCTCCTTCTGTCCCACTGGAGTTAAGTACAGGCTTCCCAGGGTTTCTTCACTGCTGATGTTTCTACCTGGAACTCTCCCTTAGAATTATGGCTTCTGCATTTCCCATAGGTCTCTGTACTCATCCTACCACCAAGTCTTCTGCTGTTTCATCCATGTACAAATTCATGCTCCCCTAGTTCTCCCTATCATTCTTATTTTGCTTCATTTTTTATCTATAGCATGGTCTACCATCTAAGGTAGTCTCATTTGTAAGGGTCACTTTGCTGCTGTATCTCCAGAACTTCAAACACTGTTGACATATAGCAGGTGCTAGATAAAATCTCTAGCGTGGATGGAATGAAAAAAGAACAGTCAAAAACATCGTTGAGACAAATATGTACACAAAGAAAACCACGATCCCATTCATGTAAGCAAATGATGCAGGCGCTTCATTGTAGCATGAAGGCCTGGTTGGTTTTTTCTGTCCTCCCACCAGGTCCCACAGTCATTAGGTCCCCCAAAAAATCACACAGAGGTCTCCAGAAGATTATAAACTGATTGGCCCATTAGCTCAGGCTAAGTATTAGTTCTTATAAGTTGTATTAACCCATTATTCTTACCTATGTTAGCCACATGGCTCAGTACATTTTTCAGCAGGGCAGGTCACATCTTGCTTCTTCGGTGGTCTGGGCAGGAGTGAGGAGGAATGGGCTTCCTCCTTCCCAGCATTCTCCTGGTCTCATCGTCCTGCCTCTCTTTCCTGTCTGGCTGACCCACCTATACTTCCTGCCTGGCCAATCAGCATTTATTTAAAACATGATTGACAGAATACAGACAATTATCCTGCACCACTTCATTGCCAACATCTGTCCAGCTGGCTTGCCCACTGAGCATTGGCTTAAAACATCTCTATACCCCCACAGTCAGGAACCCTTACAATCCTAAGAGAAGCATGATGCTGATGATTGGGCTAGAGGTAAGAAATCATGATCATTAGGCACAAACAAGATAGGTAGTCATTTCGTTCTGGCTGCTCCACACAGGTCAAGAATGGGGAATAGAGAGTGACAGCTGGGTCCTTAGCTCCATAGCTTGCTCGGATGACCCAGCTGCTCCAACCACAACCATGCAGTCAGTTCCTCAGATTCATCCTGTTGTCTCCTATAGCCTGACAGTCCTCATTGTGATAACACATTTTGGGTATGATTGATAGGCTCTCTACTGCCCATGCTTCTAGCATTCATCCTCTGGCTACATGCAATATGGCCAGCATGTGTCACTTTTTAAATTGTCTAGATTCTAATTCCTCCTAGGGTAGTATTACCTCTTGCTCACTGTATAGTCTTGGCAGGAGGATGCCTCCAGAGTTTGCTCTCTCTAGGAGACTGCAAAAGCCTTGTTCCTTTCCCATCTGTAGAAAGAGGGTTCCTGACCTGAGAATGCCCCAAAGGAGGCTTCTTCAGGTACTCTGCAAATAGAATGGGTGACCCAAGGCAGTATCATTCAAACCAACTATTCCTGCTGAGAGGTCACTATAGAACTTCTTACCTTCCAACTGTGGAACTTTGTGCTATTTTCCAGACTGGTCCTTAGGCCATGCTTTAATCCCAAGAGTTGCTACATTTTTATATATCCCCCTCATGCATGAGTTATTTATTGGTACTATCTGTTATAACCCCGAGTCCTAACTGATCACATGTTAGGAAACTCAGGGTTTTTTTGTTTGTTTGTTTTTGTTTGTTTGTTTGTTTGTTTTTGGCTTCAGGCTCTACTATTCTAGGTGACTGGACAATAAAGAAGAAAACAGAATTGCTACTACTAGAAGGGAAGGGTGGAGCAATACCTACTCAGGGTTTTTCTCACAGAATTTGCATTAGTTTTCTGATATCAAATAACATAAACACTGGCAGCTTAAAACAATTCCTCGCTGTTATCTAAGGGTCTCTGTGGGTCAGAAGTCTGAGAACAGCACAGCTGAATTCTCTTCACAGGTTCTCACTAGGCTGAAGTCACAGTGTCGTTTGAGTCTGCCATGTCATCCACGGCTCAGAGTCTCTGGTTGTTAGAATATCCTAAGAGCAGCAGGACTGAGGTCCCCGTTTTCTGGCCAGTTGCTGGCGGTAGCCCCTCAGCTCCTGAAAGCTTTTCTCAGGCACCTTCCCATGTGCCTTCTTCGAACAGACCCTCATTATAGCCATTTCTTTTCATGCTAGCAGGACAGCGCCTTCTGAAGCTCTGCACATCGCTTACGCCTCCATTTCTGACCTCCAGACACTCTTTCCAAAGGTCTTTTGATCAGGGTGACCCACTATCAAGAACAGATTATGTGGGGCAGCCATAAAATGAGTGGGAATCTGGGGGGCTGCTAGGAACTGACTTCCATGACATTCTTGGTAGGCCCTTGGGACTCTTGTCTGGATGCTACTACATCAGGACATCCACGGCCAGAGCTTATCACTCCCTAGTTTGCTGGGAAGAAATGTCTGGATGCCAATGTGAAGCTTATCACTATTTCTAGAGGAGGTGATACCAGTATTAAGTAGATAACAATGACGGTTTTTGTTGTTGTGCCCCTCCCTTTTGAGGGCACAAATGCACGTTTGTGCATTTCAAACGTATAAGTGGTACAGCTTTAAGAAGCCTCCTTCTGGGGCTGGAGAGATGGCTCTGTGGTTACCAGTACTTATTGCTCTTCCAGAGGATGCAAGTTCAATTCCCAACACCCACATCATGCCGCTCATAATCTGTAACTCCAGCTCCAGGGAACTCCAACGGCCTCTACCGATTTCTTGAGGGTACCCACGCATGAGACATACATGCACACAGATGTATATACATGTTTAAAAAAATTAGAAGCTTCCTTCTAATTGGAGGAATCATACAAGAAATTTCCCCTAGTCTAAAAGAATGCACTTTGGTCAATGGAGCTCTGAGCCCATGCCACTGCTACTTCGTACCCTTCAGGGGAGAAAAAAAAGATCATTCTCCATTGTGATTTGGAAAAAATGAAGCAATGTAGTTGTAACACAACAGTGTCATAGGCTCCATGACACCTGCTTTGGAGATAAATCTCCCGGTTTTGTCTCCCTCTGTATTTTCAATGCGTGTTCTAGCATTGTTGTGGCTGCATTAATCTAGCAGCAGGGAACCATTATCCTATGACAACAGTCTCTCCCATTAACATTATCTTTTAATTTTAAGATTGTTTAGATGACTGCTAGAAGCTACTAAATTAAGACAAAATGAAGAAAGCATTATTTTCCCCCAGCCAAGTATTCAGTCAAATAACCCGCCTTTGATCCTGACTGCTCTTGCAAAAGCAACACCATTATTTTTATTTCAGATTTCAAAATATTATTTGGGTGTAAGTTGAAATTTCTAGATATGTAGACATGTTTTAAATGGCATCTAGGAAAATAACCATTAAATTGAAAGT
This sequence comes from Ondatra zibethicus, assembly GCA_004026605.1. Taxonomy (NCBI): domain Eukaryota; kingdom Metazoa; phylum Chordata; class Mammalia; order Rodentia; family Cricetidae; genus Ondatra; species Ondatra zibethicus. The sequence goes on from PVIU01001832.1 coordinate 88,353, forward strand.
ATTATTTATACTGCTTGCCTTATTCCAAAGTATATATTAAGAGTTGGAAATACTGTTATTTTTCTAGGAGGCAATTGTTGTAGTAAAATCAGACAATAATGAAATCACAATGATGAAAACTCAGTAAAGGAATAAAAGAAACATTTGTCTAGTAGAGTTTACTCTGGGAAATAATTGAATTTGGAGAATGTAGCAAAAATTAGACAGGAGGAAAACAAACACAAAAGATAGTACAATAGAATTGTTGTTAAGGGCGGATATTATCCAATAGTCTGACAAACTTTAAAGTGACAGTTATAGCATACTGAACACTATCTGTGAATTTTATATCCATATATTACAAGATTTTCAAATAACTAACTTAGCTAGTATTCATTGGATTCAAAAGGCCTCTTATCCTATGGGCTGGATCCTGATACTTGAAGTGATGCAAAAATCTTTCTCTATGTGTTTTGTTTCTCTGCCTCTGGTTCCCTGATTCTCCAGAAGCAGAGGCTAGAATCAGTGTAAATGAGAGATGCATCTAAATAGCTCTGTGACCAGTGATTTTCCACATTCAGGTAGCAGAGATCTGGGATTCCCAGTTCCCACGAGTAAAGCAAACAGAAGAGAATTCACAGACACCGAGTTGCTGTGTTAACAGAATCTCTCTGGAGGGAATACAGACATGCTTAAGTTGTGAATTGTCCCATATAGTTAATGTACTTCAAGTAGGCCATCAATATGTGTCCTATTTACTGATAGGCACAAAATAGGTGGAGGGAAATCAATCAAAATCCCCGTCCATAAATTATCATGACTTCTAGAAATTATCAAAACTTCACTGGAGTGCCATGTGCAGTCTTCCCAGCAATGAGTTATAGTCAATAATTCACCCCCTGACTGGGCTGATAACAGACAGATATTCTAATAATGTGCAGGATTTACTACCGGACACCAGGGGTACGGAGGAATTCCAGGGCAGTGTGAACTGTTATCTCAGTGGAGAAAAGCAACAAAAATAGGCAGGAGACATCTGGGGACAATGTTGGGATACTTAAACCTATGCCTAGAACAAACATATCTTAAAGGTAGTGTGGTTTACCCTTTTACTTTTAAGCAAATTGTTTCCGTGGCATTGTTCTCTAATGACTCTTCTTGGCCTCATTGTCAGAGAACACAGAAGATGGCTCCGGAAAAATGTTGAAAATAAAGTCAATTTTATTCTTTGGTTCTTCCCCCAAATTTGAGGTTGGCTTTACTTGAATATTTAATTTTAAAGGACATTTCTTTTTTAAAAAAGTCACGGTAGACTAAAAGTCTTAAATATATTTTCAGTGATTTCTTATCATACAGAGAGATCAACAAATTTGCTTTCTCTGTCAGAATGTTTTGAAGCTAGAAAAGAAGTGGTGATTCATCAAAAACAATTTTATTATGAAATTTGATTTATGTTGGGAAATATAAATGATGACGTTATAATGTGTACCTCTGCGTGGAGGGAACACATTTTAGTCAATTGAGTTATCCAATTTTATTATTTTAAAAAATCCATATCTGGTTGTTCTTTTTATTTGAAAAAATTTATAGTGCTATATAGAGTAGAGATGTGTGTTTTTCAAGGCCACAGACAGCTATGGATTGTACTCCCCTAATTCCAACAGTCATTCATTACAATAAATAAATATTCTCATATTTTCATCAATTTCTTTGTGAGCAAATAGGAACTAGCATTATATTTAAAATAGTACATTTCATTAGAAAACTGCACAGAGTTTTAAGAAAGCTTAATTATATCAACACTACAATTAAAATGACACTACAGAATTTGTGCTTTAGACAGCTTAAGATTTCTGAATTATTATCCCTTCTTTTACTGAAAACAGAGATAACTAAAAGGAAAATGAATTATGTTGTATGGCTTTAATTTTTATGTCAATAGGTTCTCATTTCCTTTGTCTTGAAGGGGCAATAATTGATTTTAAACAGGATCACTATTTTTGACAGACTATATAATTTTAATACATTCAGTAGTTACTATCTCACATACACACACATTTATACTCTCTTTTGTACCTATTATTAAATTAGATTTATCCAGGAAAAGTTTTATCTTGGTTTTAATAAGCATCACCTGACCCATCAGGCCAGCTAGAGCCACAGTTCTCAACCTGTGGGTCAAAGTCCCTTTGGGGTCCAAGGACCCTTTCACAGGGTCACCTAAGACCATCGGAAAACACAGATATTTACATTACGAGTCACAACAGTAGCAAAATTACAGGTACAAAGTAGCAACGAAAGTAACTTTACAGTTGGGGGTCAGCACAGGGTGCGGAGCTGTATTCCCCGGTGGTAGCACCAGGAAGGCTGAGAACCACTGCTCTAGTCTGAGGGAACACACCGAGACTCTTGCAAAGAGTCTGTTCATTGCTTTGCACAATATCACTCGTGCTTGGAGCGTTGACAGACTCCAGTCTTAGACAGGCAGTCTGGAGGAGCCAAATTTCTCCAAAGAAATCGTCACCATGAGATAAATTCTACATGAAGATTTACCTATAGTTCTGAAGCAGATTTGGCGTGCAGTTAAGGCCTTTCTTCCTTATGAACCCACACGAAGAAAATGAGTCATCTTTCGCAATTATAGTAAAGTTGCCTTGCTTGTCAGGGAAAATACTCACAATTCTGGACCCTTTTCCCCATCATCTTTCCCACCTTGCGGATCATTGCCATGAATTCCACAGGCCCTAATAGAATAGGAAAGTCAGAAGCAGAACCTACACCTTCAATTTTAGTGCCAGTTACAGCAGTTTCAATGCGATAGCAACACGGATGCTTCCCTTTTCTTCAGTCACGTTCTGTTTTTATTCCAGTAAAACCATTTTCTTCCCGGTGGTCTTAATTCCCTTATAAAATAGGAGTTGGGCTAAAACTTTCTATCTAAAACTAATTTGGTGGGATATTTATAATATTAATCATTGAGATTTTTAATGTTCTAATAAAGCGATTGCTTATCCTTTTATCAAGCGAACCCTTCTCTCTTCCTTCCCCTTTCTTTTCTTTCTTTCTAAAGAGTTGTTTGTTTTTTGAGACAAGATTTCATCTGAGTTGACCCTGAATTTCTACTTCTTTCACCAACACCAGAGTGAGGGGCACGCATTTCTGCTACCACACCTGGTTCATGCAATCTTTGGGATCCAACTAGCTACATGCTGCACCAACGCCCCTCTACCAACTGAGTTAGATCCCCTAGCCCTCCTTTTTTCTTGATCCTTCTTTCTTTTCTTTCCCTTCCCCTTTCTTCTTTTGAGGGTCGTGCTGTCCCAAATTTCCCAGCTCAAGCACCCTTCCTACCTCAGCCTCTCAAGTAGCCTGGATAGTAGGCACGCATGACTGGCAACCATATTCAGCTTTAACTCTATTCTTAAAGGCTTCAGATTTTCCCAGGCCCTAGGTACTGTATTCTCCACACCCAGCCAATAGATAAGCATAACCCACAGCCTAGTCTTTGGCCTTGGTTTTTAACTGGTTTCATCTTCAATTCTTCTCCACTGGGACTTTGGAGTTCTAAGATGCCAGAGTAAAGATGCGCAGTCCCTTTGTGATGGCTTTTCCTAAAAAGCCTTCCTTCAAAAATACAGATTTTCATGGGCTTTCCCACAACCAGCCTTGAAAAAGAGCTTGTCTTGGACATTGCCATATCAGAAGGAGGACAGACGGACAGAGCTTCTGTGGTCTGTGGATTCTTAAAAGACTTGTCACCAGAGAGCACAAAGTCCATGAGTGAGAACTCAGCTGAGAAGATGCAGACAAATAATTTCAGGGCATGTAGGGAAAAAGGAAGGCTTGATTTAAGATCCACATGGTTCTTCTGTTTAATAAAAAACAAACAAAAAACAAAACAAAAAACCCTTGGGAAACAGTTTGAGTTTTTTTCTTTCTTTTTAATAAAGTACCATACTTTTGTGTCTTACTTTAGGTCACTGAACGAATGGTGAACGTGTGACGGAGAGTCTTCCCAAACCAAAGGACCCGATGCAGCGTTATCCCTAGTTAGTTCATTTTACTTGGTATCAGAATTATTTCTTGGTGCTATTTTTATAACTGTTTGAACAATTCTTTTAAACAGAGCATCAGTGCCCTTCAAGAGCTTGTATGTGTTCGTTGTTTTCGTGTGTTTAGGATCAGAAGAAATCAAAGAGTGACCCCGGCGGGGTTCCTCTCTCAAGTGGGTACTTTTGAGACCACAGACAGACAGACCTGCATGAGAAAGGGCTGCTTAGACCAAGGATGCAGAAATAAAGACTACCCAGAGGTGGCGCTGTGGTTAAAGTACACCTGGATTTTGATTACAGCGAATGGATTCACTTCTTGTCCTTGAGAAGATGGTAGCCTCTACTACCTTTGCATTTCTATAACCACAGTAACCAGTAAATGAAGCTTTCTGGTGGTATATTCCCCACCCCCACTCCACTTTACTGGAATATGCATGCAGACTTCACACACAATTAGAATCAAAACATTAAAACTATCCCTGAAAGAGCAGGCCCATGTAGCCTGAAGACACATGCTCAAAGTTCTGTCTGTCCCTCTTTCCTTCCTTCCACAGAAACTGCCTGGATCCTTAGAAAATCATTCCGTGACAGCTGAGCACATTCCTGCTTACGTTTATAACATTCCATTTTAGAATTAAAATTTCATGTTACTGTTCAGACTTGAGGAAATACCATAACTCACTATGATGCTACATGGTATGTGTTCTGGTTAAACAAAACAAAACAAAACAAAAACAGTAAACAGCTAAAAAGAAAAAAAAGACCATAATGTTTAAATTCTTCACTTTTTTAAGATAAGAAAGTGATCACAAAGAGATGGAAATCTTCTCATCTGCCGTATTCTAACACAACAGCAGTTGCCGAGGTACCAGCTGAGCAAAGTGGTGCAGGCCCCAAATCCCAGAACTCACTAGGCAGAGGTAGAAACCCCTACTTTGAGACTTGTCTTAAAAACAAAACTCCTCGTGCTTACCCCCTTTCCGTTGATGTAAATTATTAACGAGTCAAAAATGAACCCAGAAATTACAAGGTATTATTTCTTCACGGTGTCCTTTCCTTCTCTGATATTTTTTTTTAATCTTTCCTAAATTGGTCTGCTTTCATCGTGTTCATCTGCAGCTGCTTTTCTGCCTAGGACATCCCGATTATTATTCTCACCTCAATGATTTGTATAAAAATGCTTTTAATATGTGCCCAAGGTGACATGATCATATGAATGCCACGTTAAACACAAATCCATAAGTATAATTTTTAACTGTAACCTGCTAGGAATTCAAGTAGCTAGAACATAGAAATGGGTATTTTTAACTGACATTAAAATCATCCTCGGCCTGGTTTCATGGGCAATATTTATTCTTCTGCCCTAATTTTGGCAGTTTAAAGGACCGAAAATTCTGCACACAGAGGCAAGGACTAAATCGCCTGATTTTCATTCAACTTCTTTTCCTCCGTCCAGCAGGCCTGTGTGTAATACAGTACGAAAGCTTGTCCCACAAGGCTGGTTGTAGTTGATACTTAGCAGTAGGGCTTTGCACTTCCATGATAATTTCCAACAGAAAAATCTCTCTGGAACTTACTATTAATAATCAATCCTAATATTAACCTCAGATGGGAGATTTATTAAACCTACTTGGCAAAATAAAGTCGAATAACTAGATAGTTGAGGACCTAGGCTGTGCTCTGGCCCTGGAAAGAGGCTCCGAAGCTAGCATTCCCCAAATCTTGATATGTACAGGAAATGAGTAGTTTTCCTTTCTTAGGGTTGTGAGCTAGCAGGTCTTGCATCGCTGTAGGAGGTTATGAGAGAGCTAGCATATCCATACTGAGGGAGAATGGCGAGCAAACGCTTTCTCTATAAAGTTTTCTTCATCTCTGAAAACCAGGGATGTGATCTGTACCCCGCAGCAACTGACAAGCATCTATGAACTGCCTGCTCCATCCAGTTTACACCGGGGTTAATGGGAGCAAGATGGGGTTAAGCAGGCAGTACTTATGTAGGAACTATTCCCCGCTTTCCCTAAGGTTTTGAAATCTGCAATCCCGTGAATTAAACAAAACAAGCGCTTTTGCGCCTGTGTGAAGTCCACCTCCCTCCGGCAGAAGGAATCCTCTACCCTACCAGGAAGAGACCCGTTTCTGGGAAAGTAAGTTTCCCGAGGGTCTGCTCTCTGGGCCAGGGAAGGCGATCCCCGAGGCCCTCCGGGGGTGGCTCCACGCATCCCCACGCGCCGGGCAGGCAGGTTTGGTCCCGAGCCTGGGCACGCGCTAGCTGACCGCGTCCCCCGCGCCACCCGGACCCCTTCTCGTCCCCCGACCCCGGCCCCCCGCCTTCCCGGGCCGGGCCCGCTCAGCCGCCCGCCTCGCTCCCCGCCCCCCGAGTCTCGTTTCAGTCACCCTTTGTCCTTCCCCGGATTGGCAGGTTTTATTATTCCGCCTGAACAATCCGGCCGCCCAGTGGCTGAGGGTCGCTGACGTCGGCGGCAGAGCCGGGGAGTAGTTGGGATTCTGCTCTGTCAGTAACACATGTGTAAGCGCCGCCGAAGGAGCGAGCGAGCCGGTTAGAGGCCCGCGCCGCCGCCTCCGAGCCGGGCAGCAGCAGCGGGGCAGCCGATCGGTGCAGCGCTCCCGGCCGGCCCGCAGCTTTCCACTCCGTGCGCCGTCGCGCGGGCCGCGGGGCCGAGCTTGCACCGCCGCTCCCGGGCCGCAGGTCGCGGGAGGGGGGAAGAGCTCGGCCGAGCCGCCGGCGGCCCGGAGCGGGCGGGCGGGAGGAAGGCGGCGGCGGAGGAGGAGGAGCGCGCGGGCGCGGCGGGGGCGGGGGCGCGTACAAAGTGAAGCCACATTGCCAAACTTGCAGCCGCGATTGCAGCAGTGGCTGCCGCTGCGCCGCACGGGCCGGGCCGAGGGCGCCTGCAGCTGCTCGCGCGCAGCCGGGGGCTGAGGACCAGGACCCGCGGGCTGAGACTTGACACTTCTGCGCTGGGCTGCCTGCCACTTAGCGTGGGGCTCCTTCTACCCGCCCCAGAGCCACGCGATTAAAAAAAAAAAAATCAGCCCTTAGCCCCCTCCTCCCCTTTCCTGCTTCTGCGAGAACTCCCTCCCTCCCTCCAGCTCCGCCGGCCCCGGCGCCCCTGCCCTGGAAGCCGAGCGGCTCCGCTCGCATTTCGCCGCCGCCGCCGCCTCTCGCAGTATTGCAATATAGGGGAGAAGCAGGTAAGGGGGTGGCTGGGGGCACCGCGGGCGGGGAAGGGGCGAGGGAGGGAACTAATCGGGGCCGGGGCTGTTTTCTTTGGCTTCCTTCCCTTGACCGTCCCAAATTGCAAGTAAACAATACGTCGCCTTAGATAATGCGTGAGTCTGAAACTACGAGGCCGGCCTGCGAGCTAGCACCGAGGGCAGCCCCGGGCCGCCAGCTTTGTAGCGGTTCCTTGCTTACAAAAGGGTTCTTCTTGGAGACCGGGCTGGTGGGGACCCTCGAGAGGTCTGGGGGCAGTTCCAGTTCCTAAAGGAAAGACAGGGGCTGCTTAGATGAGAAGTGGCGCGTGCGTGGGTGGGGGCCATAGTCATGACCCCCCAACACTATTTGAAACAGGGATCGAAAAGCTCTAAGTGACCAGGATCCGGCATTGCCGGTTCTTTTTTTTTTTTTTAAAGAATTCCTCTTGGCTTATAAGTCTTTTGTTCCAATCCAGGAGAAATCCGGTGAATCACCTAATTAAAATCAAGACATGAATTAAGCATCCATTTTTGTACTACAAATGGCCAGCGCTACGTTTGTCCCTCCCTTGGTCTCCATTAAAAAACACCAGAGACGTTGTTAAAGGGGGGCAGATTTTGCCTCTAGCTGCCAGCTCTGCTTTCTATTTCACTGGCTATCCCAGGACCTAAATTGCTTGGCTATGTAATTACTAGAGTATAAGCCTATTTAACTTAAAAGCTTTCTTTCTTTTTTTTTTCCAACTCTAAATGAAACTTGATGAGGGCCCGTCCTTAGTTATCAGGGGAGTCAGTTTCTGGTCAGTCCTCTTGATTCATCTCTTTTAGATTTAATCAGCATTAAGGTATTGCTTGTCCTTAAGAGCTTTAGCTAATGGGGTTACTGGATGCTTTTCTCAGTGTAATGTTTCCTTTTCAAAAAAAAATACATATATATTTACCTCTCACTAAAGATGGGGGCGGGGAGCAGCTTGGAATCTCCTCCTTCCCCCTCCCCTTTTAAAAAGGAATTCGGAGCGATTAAAACGTTGAGGGGGGGGGACAGTTTAAAGACCTAGGGCAGGAAATGCAGATTCATTTGGGTTAGGGCTGAAATTGTAACAAAAAGCAATTCCTCGAGTAAATGCATCAGATAAATCAATTTACATAAAGGTATGATGCATTCGGATAAATGCAATGCTAATGGGTTTTAGAGCGGTCCTGTTTCCAGAGTCTCAGGGTTTTGTTACAGCTTAATTGGTGCAGTTCTTATTCTGGTTTATTGTGCGGTCACTGGACACACGTTCCGGGACTCTTTCGGAGGAAATGTGTTTAAAATCGGCCTATTTAAGGAACCGGAGTCCTCTCGTTCCTTCTCCCCTGTTTGCTGCAGTTAAGTTGGGCTGGGGACAGACAAAGTTGGCTCTCTCCCTTCTGAGGTATCTGCTGAACGTCTTGGGGAGCCTGGGGGAGCCCACACTCTCGGCATACAGAGGACAAAGACAAAACAAGCTGCTTAATTGGTAGTAAATAACTTGATCTTTTTATAGAATAAGTGACTGGAGAAACACTAGGACTTTATTGGACTCCGGATTGGAGGCAACAAATTAATCGGTTTAAGCTAAGCTTTATAAATTGATTCCTATATTATACCCCAGTTGCTTCTCTTGTGGCATTCATTAGAAAGTGTGTGTGTGGGGGGGTGTTTAAAAACAGTTTTGGGTGACAGCAGGACTGGCTTGAATTTAACTTGTGTGTCCCTCAATAGCGCCTCCTCACACATTATCTACCCCCCCCCTTTTGGAGGAACAAAGCTCTAGCATTTAAATTGCTGATCAAGGGCAGATTAGCGAGACCAAAGTGGAGAGTGTTTGTATAGGAAGTTAACAGTCATCCTAAAGTTCAATGATCTATTATCCTTGCCTGTGTCCTGAAAACACTCATTGATCTTCAAAATGAAATGAGATTTGGAACAATAATGGGAGATGGCGGTCACCACAATGGCATGTGAAAGGTGCTGTTTAAAATACGAAAAACCAGTTTCGCAACTTTACACCCGGCACCCCCCCTCCCCTCTCGCCACCTTGCCTCCCCTCCCACCACCTCCATCTCTCCCTCGGCCTTTCCTTCCCTCCACACCCCCGTCCCCCGCCTTGCAGAAAACCCCGAACTATTTGCAACTTATGAACTGCAGCCTCACTTCCCCCGGCAGAGCTCGGGAGGGAACGTGGCTGCGGCGGGCGGCCACCTCCAGCGGCCCGGGGCTGGCTCGCGGGGCTCGGCGGGGGCCGGGGAGGGGCCGGGCGCGGCGGTGGGTGGGTTTGACCCTCATTTGCTGGAGGCGGGCGGCGGCGGGAGGAGCGGGCGGAGGCGGGCGCTGGTGGTGGGGGGGGTGGGGAGGAGGAGGCGCCGCGAGGGGTGGAGCGCGCCACCGAGCCTGGCTCTCAGAGTTTTGACAGTCCCCGAGCTGAAATTGTCAGCGGCGGCGAGCGCTTTGGAAAGTTGAGAGCAGCTCGTGGCCCCAGAACAAAGCTTGAGAAAAGTAAACAGGCGGCTGCTGCCGGCGAGCCTCCCTCCTTCCCTTCTCTCCGATCGGCCTCCTTCCCGCCCTGGCCCTGCTGCTGCTTCTCTTGCAGCCACTCTGGGGGAGGGAGGAGGGGAGCGCGCTGGCTTCAGGCGCCCGGAGATCGACTTCTAACTTTTGCATCGTCCGTTTTGTCTTTTCTCTCTCCCTAGACCATGGTGAACCCGGGCAGCAGCTCGCAGCCGCCCCCGGTGACGGCCGGCTCCCTCTCTTGGAAGCGCTGCGCAGGCTGCGGGGGCAAGATTGCGGACCGCTTTCTGCTCTATGCCATGGACAGCTACTGGCACAGCCGCTGCCTCAAGTGCTCCTGCTGCCAGGCGCAGCTGGGCGACATCGGCACGTCCTGTTACACCAAGAGCGGCATGATCCTCTGCAGAAATGACTACATTAGGTAAGTCCGCTGCCTTTCTGCCAGATGGGTGAGCCCAGCAGGAACAGGTCCAGAGGCTACCAGGGGTTTAAGGAAGGAGCGGACATCCATGGGGATACATGACAGACTTCACTTTAAAAAAAAACAAACAACCCACCCTTTATAGTTGGCGGCATTTAAGGGACTCAAAAAAGCATGTGTTAATTTTACAGCATTTGAAGACAAAGTAAGGCTAAAAACTCTGGTCTGGTAGTACTTGGGTGGTTAAGTGTCCAAGGTTGGGCATTCTCTGGAATAAATTCTAAGTGTAGCCTCAGCTTGGGCTTCAGGTTAAAAAAAAGTAAGCATGTCTAAAATGTAGGCGTTCAGGTGCTTTGTCAGAGCTAAGCGGGGACTCACACTCAGAGACAAAAGGTTTATTTAAAAATAAAAGTGCAGTTAGTGAGAAATTATTCGTCTCTACTGATAGCTAATTATGATATTTACATAAGCACTTTTCAACTTTTTTGAGCGGAATGCTGTGACTCATTCTTTGTGCTTCTTGTGAAAAACACTGATTACCCATCAGTTAAAAGACTTGTAATTCTTTTTATAGTAAATAATAATAATAAAATAAAAACAAGACCTAGTGGCAGTGTTTTTCTTCATAGGCTCATTGGAAAGGTTTGGCAGAGTCACTGATGGTGTGTGGCTTTTGGTGGAGAACCTGGGTTTTTTTTTCTATTTGAAGAATTTTTGGGTTTGTTTTTTTGTTGTTGCCATTTGTAGCACTGCCCTTGATCCCCCAAAGAGACTATAGGATTATGCTAATCTTGCAATTTAAAGCAATGTATAGGAACAGTCATGTCCTCGTAAGCAGCCTTTCCAACAGGCTTCAGGGCAGCTAATGGAAAGAATTCAGGAGGTCAGGTGCCTATAGGATCTTTTCAGGTGAACTCAAGCTACTTAAACTCATTAATTTGAAAGGAGGCATTTGAAGGATTACACATTTAATTTGAGTAAATGGTTTGATAGACTGATGCACATGAATGCTTCTAGGAGGTGTTCTGTTTCCACATCCAGTAATTAAAAAAAAAAAGACAGGCACACCGATACTAGAAAAACACACACTTAAAAGAGTTTCCTTCTATTTGTTTCTGCTCTAAACCTTTGTCCATAAAGTGATTAGGAAGATGTTCAGTTCTGTCTTCATTTTGGGGAAACAGTGGACGGGATATTTCACTCGGAATCTTGCCCCGCTGTGGTTGTCATCGTCTGTGTTTGATGCTGCACACGATCCCAGTGCAGTTTGGAGCTGAGGATGGGTGTGTTTGCCTCTGGTGCTATCATTAGAGTGAAATGACGTTTGGGTATTCGGATCATGCAACCTATATCCACTCGGCTAGCATCCTTGATCAGTCAAGTGAAAGAAATATGGGAGGGGGGAGCTTTTATTTTTAAATTAATAGGGCTGCATTAATTTCACTAAGTGTTCTTTTAGAAGTAAATGTTGGAAAATCAGCAGGAGCTTGGGTGTGATGCTTTCTGGTTCTCCTTCCAAGCCGTGCCATGCGCTTTGACAGTATTAGAATTAAGTGGAGACAGAAGTGTGCTAAGAAAGGATGGTGGTTTGAAGTGGAAAAATTGACAGTTAAGATTTGGAAAATGGTGCAGTTTCAGCTCAAGTGTCTTCAAGGGGGCAACGACCTATCTTTGCTTCTGATTACCACTAATTAAACAGGAGATGGGTCCACTTGGATTCCCACGGGACAAGTTTAGGCAAGTGGCTTCCTGGGAATGAAGTCCATTCCTTTCCTTATTCTTGGGGCCAAATAATAAATGCCCCTTTGGTGTTTTCTTGGGATCTAGTGGAGGATGTGGCCACAGCTCTAAACCTTAAATAATCTTGGAGTCTTGCTTCTTTTTGCCTCTGAACTTTTGGGCTGGTATTTGGCTTGCTCTAGAACTAGATGCTACCCTGCGAAACTTTTGTCTGCCCAGGAGAGACGAATTCTAGTTCAGTGCCCAATGGCTCATGGACAGTCTCACACTTCGCTCAGGGCATCTTAAGCCCAGCCTCCTATCTAGCCCCATAGAGATACCTGAAGGCCTACTTTTCTCTGTGTCCTTTAAGGAACCCAAAGGGTGAGGAAATGAAGAATGTGCTGGCATTCCTTTCCCTCCCAGACATCCCCTCTCCCAGATGCCCCCAAACCCACTTGTTGGGGTAACCAGAGACCAAGGACTACTGGAGAGTTGTAAGAATGTCACCAGGTGAAGAAGACCCTTTGCCTGGCTGGGACCACAGTGCAATTTATAAAGGGGCGTTTATACATGGTCTCACTTTGAGGTTTTTTTTGTTTTGTTTTGTTGTTGATTTTTAAACAATCAAGATCTGGCTAAAAAGCTGCGGGGAGCTGGACGAGCCAATGGGAGGGTGGGGGTAGAAAGGAGAGGGAGGTATTTCCCCCCAACTCCCTCCCCCACTCCGTGGCCAAGTGTCGATTGAGCAGAGCTGGGCTTCTGCTCCTCTCCTTCAAGATTTCAGATAAAGCAGCGGCCTTGCTGCAGCGAATCTGCACAATTAAAAGCTTTAATTAGTGGCTCCTCCATTTTCTTAGTTCTGATGGGCTTTATCTAATGAGATCTGGTCTCTGGCTTAGATCTACTCCGAATGACGTGTCCGCAATGAATGAGAGCTTCGTCGCAAACAAAACATTTAATTAACAAAATTGGCCTCTAAGAGAGGGAGGGAAAGGCTGGAAGCGGGGTGTAGAGAGGAGGGGGAGGGTGGATCTTAAAGGGACCCACGTCTGCCTGGCCCCTCCACCTTCCAAAAGTCGGGGAGCCTTACACCTGCCCCCTCCCTTCCGCGACTCCCGACCCCTCTGCACCACCCAAGCGCCCTGGAGTAGCTTTGCAAACTCCGGTTTCCCCCCCTCCTCCGTCCGCTACGCTTTCCTCCACCCCCACTTCGGGCCGGGTGACTGGCGCGGAAAGTGCGGCCAGAGAAGGAAGTTCGGACGCCGTCGGGTGGGGCTCCGGTCGGAGCAGGCGAGTGGGTGGGTGGCGGGCCGGGTCCACGGTGCGGAGCCGCGAGGGGGCGAGCGCAGGGCAGGAGCCGGCGCGGTGGCGCTGGTGTCCCCGGCTCCACTCGGGCGGTTCACGTGGCGCCCGCAGCCGCAGTGAGCTGAGCTGAGCTAAGCTCGGGGGCCCGGGTTGGGGGTTTGAGGGTGGCCCGAGGTGGAGGGTGTGTTTGGGGAGGGGATTCGCGTTAGGAAGGGAGACGCCGCCAGGCAGCGAGTTCATTTCCCTGGTAATCAACAGCAAGCTGCTATATTCAGAGAATGCTGTCCCTTTAATTGAACAGGCTAGGTAATTAAATGGCACTTTTCCAATAGGACGTGCTAGGTAAATCTAATAGTTGGTTATTTAATATCACTTTGAAGTCTGCCCACTCAAGCACAATGACAGCACAGGAGCATGTGAACTATTAGCTAGGAAAAAAAAAACCCAGGATCTCAAAAATTAATTAAATCGCATGCAATTTAGGGGGAACGTTTATCTTGATTTGTCATAACAGAATTAATTCAAGGCCTCCAATTCACTTGGGGGCAGATCTGTTACTCTGAATTAACCAAGCGTAATTTGGCTGATTTTTTTTTTTCTCTCCCTCCCCTCTCTAATGCAGTGGTTGCGATTATGCACAGCCCCCCTCTTAGGTATAAATAGCTTCTGGAGCTTTTAAGGTGCGTGGACTCTAGTTATTCCGAAGTACCTTTAATGGACTTGGCTCCAGGCATAATTTCTGGGTTGCATTTCTTTGTTACATTTAATATAGCTGGTGCAGAATTTAGATTAAATATAGGATCCTGCTGGAAAACCAATTGCTTCTAGATCAGTAGCTGTGGATGTACATTTTTCTCCTCAGATAGGTTGCTGATATTTACTTGCAGGTACAAATGTGTACCTTTCAGCCACACTCTGGGAAA
>PVIU01001832.1:107500-122500 GCA_004026605.1 Ondatra zibethicus
AACATTTATCTGCAGATAGAAATTCAGCAACCTTCCGAAGTCTAGGGGAGAATACTCGGCCTTTGTGTCTTCTGTAATGTATTTTCTTCTTGCTGAGTGGGGAAGGACACTTGCTTAGAAATTTTTAACTCCAATTATGCTGCCGTATTAGAATGCTCATATTTGCTCCTCTCCCTGGCTTAGGTTTATGGGGCATTTTAAAATGTTTTCTTTATTTAGTAAGTGTTAATTACAGAGATTGTGCAGTTTTACAAAGTTTCCTAATAGGGGAGGAATACAGCATAACCATTTAAGGATCAGAATCTTATATTTTTTTTATTGCAAATTAGCCAGTTACCTCACCTAATGGGTAGAGTCTTCTTTAAGCTCTGCCATCACCCAGAAGGACTTACAAGTTTTATAACTTCAGGTTTAATGAAGTCAGTCTATAGGACATCGCTGAGGGCAGTGAATGGGCGACATCAGTATTTTGCGAAACTCGCTTTGAACTTGAGGCCAGGTCATTTATAATTACAGAAATTCCCCCAAATAAAATGGTGGATCCCATGCCCCCTCCTAATGTAAAAGCTTCACACTCCCCCAGTGTGTGTCTTAACTGGCTATGTTGCTGGCTTTATGCTATTTCCTGACTTAGTAAATTATTTAAAAAAAAAAGTATTACAGCTTATTCCAAGATGCTTGGTGAGAAGGGTAGAGCGAGGAGGTGGGTCAGGTGTTAGGTTGTGAAGATGGAGCCCAGACAGTGACCATACTAGGACTAAGAGCAGAAGACACTTTGGCATGTGAGCAGGACCCCAGTAGCTCCTCACTGAGTGTAAGAGGTCATCAGTGATGGGGAGTCAGGAAGTGGGAAGATGGTAGGCTTCTGTTTACAGGATTGCCTGTGTTCCTTTCTCGGGGGGGGCGGCTGCTTTCCACGCTTTGGTCAGGATGGGAGCTGTAGGGTGTTCATATTGGAACACAAAATATGGCGTAGGCAATGAAGGAGAACCTGCTAGCGTATATTTTCTTAATGTTGGAAGGTGCCTCCCCCTAAAACAGAGGGAGACAGGTGGCCTTCAGAAATTAATTGCACATAAAAGACATACGGAAATAAAACTTAGGGAGATAATCGTGCCAGGGACTGGTGAGACGCTGGGTTTTGGGGGTGGTGTTAATTGAGCACCTTTCCCTGTTGGCATGAGTGTCTCCCATTTTTGCCCTTGGTGTTTTCCTCCCCGAGAACACAGTCAATTCACAAGGCAGTTTCCGTAGATAAAGGTTGTGGGCAAACTGAGTGCGGGCCGGAGAGGTTCCAATGAGAGGGCAAGAGGGAAGACCTAATGAAAACATGCTTCCTAGGGGAACACAAGCTGCCTTTTGGAGAAAGCTCTAAAATGATTTCCCTCAAACCCTGTGGCTTTTCCTTTCTACAGGAGATGAGGAGAAATGACAAATAGTTCCATTTTATTATTTTCTTTTCTCTCCTTCTCCGTGTTTGGGAGGTTGGAGAAAAATTGGATACTTATTTTGGCCATTTTCCTTCCATTCACAGAACCAATCACATGTGAGCACATGGTGCATAGTAAATACAGTTTTAGCCATCCTCTGTCTTAAACATGACGAGTTGAGGACTCCTCTGGCCCTTGACATGCAGTTCAGGAGGCCCCTCATATGGGAAGCTTCAGCCCCATCCTCTGACCCCTTTAAACATTTGCTCTGAAATGTGCTGTTCAGTTACCGGGTTGCAGCCCAGGATTTTTGTATGTTCTCAGGAAAATAAGTTTAAGCTTTTCAACTGAAATCTCATATTGCCTGAAGTCTGGGTCCAGTGATGTTTGAGGACCTTCACAGTTTGATGGCTTCTGTTGTTTGGAGGAGGCATGGCCAGTCCCAAAACTATGGTTCTTTCTAGAACATTAGAAAAATCAGAAATCGGGACTCGTTTTATTCCCCCATATGGATAGATTCCTGCCTGCTCTGGAATGTTTTCTTCTGTTCAGAGATGTGAGGGGGCCTTCTAGAATATTCTCTGCTTTAGTTGGAGGGAGAATTAGCAAAGCTTTCTGGGTTGCATATCACGTCATGTTTCCCCACAGTTACATAATTGGTGTTGTGTGTGTCCATCGTAGAGGACATTGGATGCTCATTTATTAAATATGCTTGCTGGCTGCTGGTGCATCTTTGTTCTGGACAGACAAATTACCTTTCTCACACCGAGCTTCCACTCTGGGGAATTGAGCCTCTACCACTTTAATTAGCTTGGAAGTGGGGGTTGGAGACTCAGTTAGGAAGGGTGAAAGCAAGAACTTCCTGAGGTGCTCCAAACGTCATTTTTAGAAAACCATCGAAACCTAATAGACATTATTCCGTTTTGGTAATTGCAAGCAGACTTTGTTTGGTGGCTGTGCACTGCTGTCTGTAACTTCAGATGCTGGAGTTAAGGTTCACATTGGTCCGTGTTCTTCAGTTCATCTTGGGTCATTAGCACGCCACATGTATTGATTTCTATGCCTGTAATATTTATGTAACATTACATGACCAAGGTAGGAAACTGGGAAAACAGCACAACTTGTATATTTGGACATAGACCATGTCACACACTCATGCGTGTGGGTCAAGAGGTGTTCGTTACATGAAGAGCACAATAATAATGCCATCTCATCCATACTAAGGGACACCTTTGTTACCCCTTCTTTAAAGGGGAGGAAACTGAGCCAGTTTAAGTCACTTGCCACAGGTGACACAATTGAGCCCATAAACCCCAAAACTTCTTAGGGGCCTTGCTCTCAATGGCCCTGTGGTTATTTTAAAAGTCCAAGATCCCCCTATGAGGTGAGACCTTCTGATCGATTCCGTTTGGAAAGGAACTCGCTTTGCCAGGGTTCAAGGATGGTGGACCCTACATGTGAAGCTTCTCCGAGTCCATTTTACACGCTCTGCTAGTGAAACACTTTCTGCTCTGGAGCAAGGCGCACGGAGAGCCTCCATCCGGTCACAGTTGGAAAGTAATCGAACAAAAGACGATTAGTGACCGCAGAGACGGCCCCAAGCTGCGCTGTTAGAGTCGAATACCTCTCCGGTTTAGCGTTTTTGGCTAAGATGCCCGTTTCTATTTCTTGCAGGTCTGCTGAAAGGTCAGAGTAATGCAGAATGCGTGCCTTCATCTCAGATTCTGTTCATCGCAGGTGGATCCCATGTGTCTTCAGTAGACAAGTCACCTTTGTAGCGAGCACCAGTGCCAGCTCCATGCCATCGCACCTTCTTTAGTCTTGAGTGCCCTTCCTGCATTTATTGGTGTATTAAAATGACTGAATATGGACATTAAGGACTCCATGAACCTGGGCTAATGGGAGACGGTAGCGGAAATGAAAAAAGATCCACCGAAGGACATCTTGGGGAGGGGGGGAGGGTGCTTGGGGGGAGGGAAATGACTAATGAAGCTAATTAAAAGAAGCATTGAAATCTGCTTTCTTCCCTCATTAACAATTAGCAGAGCACCGGCCAGAGTTTGTACCCTGTGTTTTACCTTAACAACATTCTGTTTGCTCTTTGTATATTTAAGTGTTGTAATGAAATGTGTTTCACTCAAACTGAACATGAGTTAAAGGAAAAAGAGATGTGGCTTTTGTGATATTATATCACGAACACTTTTATTGTATCTCTGTAAAATACAATGTATGTATGCATGTGAGTGGTCTCGTCCTGATGTTGCTCCGCCCATGGCAAAGGTTAAAAAAGAAAAGAAAAAAATACAAAAAAAAGAAAAAAGAAAAAAAAAAAGAATCAGGCTCATAGCCGGTACTATGTAGAAAATTCCCCCGACTTCTAATTTGCTGAATGAAGAAAAAAAAATCTTTTATTTGTGATATTTTCAGAGACATTTGCTCTAGTATGGTGTATTTAAATAATAAAAACTGAAAAGAAAAATATGCAACAGAGTTTGGGTTTAAACACTGCTTTTTCTCTTATGTATTTTGGAAAAATTTGTGGTATTTTGTTGTTGTTGTCTATAACAGACATTTAAATTTGGGGGTGAGGGTGGAGTTGATACCTGTATTTAGCTCCACGCTAATAAAGTCGTCCTCAGATTATTTAACCATGCCATTTTAAGTTGAGAATGTCGTGGTAACAGCGGCACATTGCACCGGAGTCTTCGGTGTGGCTCCGTGACCACTACTTGGCTGTTTCAGCTTTGCTCTCAGTGGGAAAGCCTTGGGTGTTGGTCACAGGTGCGTGAACACCTCCAGCACAGCCGTCTTCTCGCGTCAGGTTTTGTAGCTTGTGAAGGCAGCCGCATTTCTAGAGCCGTGTGTGTAATCTGAAGTCCCCTTAGTTTAGGGACTCCAGAGGGCACGCTGGCAATGCCGTCTTGGGTGGACAAGGCAGCGTTGTCTGATGAGCCCTGGGACTACTGGAGCCTTGTTGCTTTTGAGCTTCTTTTGATGCCTTTTCCTTGTGCTTACTGTGGGAGGATTCAGCTCCCCTTTGGTCTTGAGGTAGTTGCTGGCTCCTAGTTGCTAATCAGTCTCCCCCACGGTGCCTGCAGTGCCCACAGAGGTTCCTATGGAAGGTGTGGGGTCCCCTGCTTCAGTAGCTGCCCTGTTCTTACTGGACCTAGCAAGAGCCAAATGGTCCTGGATGCCAGGGTGGCACTGTGGTTGGTTGTGTGAGGGCAGACCTCAGCTGCAGCCTCATAGGCTGCTGACACCTGGGCTTTCATGCTGCTAAGGCTGTTTTCTAAAAATAGTGTTTTTTAGAGCAAAGCTCCTGATGAAGACCCTGCTAACTTTCTGCTTCCAAAGATCCCAAGTCAGGGGGGAAAGTTGGTTGTTGAAACAACAGACCTCCTGTAGGAGAATTTAAAGGCAGACTATTAAAGTGAATCGTTTGCCTGTGTTTTATAATGTTTCATAAAAGCTTTATAAAAAGAAATGCAAGAACACAAGATAAAAATATGTGTGTACACACACATAAACCTGAGGTGGATCCCTGGAGAATGTCTCTAAAGTTGTTCTGATTTGAACTACTCCCTCCCCCTTTCCCCTTAAGATACTTTCTGAAAGGATTCCGCCTGTTCCAGCCAGAAGGGGGGAGGTGTTGTTCAGAGGAGCTCAGACACCTCTGTTTTTAGCGAAAGCACTCATGTCACAGGTGGTGTGGAAATTCAAAGGACGTGGCTAATAACTTCTAGTAATACAGTATGGCGTTCAGTGATGGGGAGGGCAAAGGTCATTCCCGCCTTTTAAATGAACTATTATATAGCTGGCTCCTCAAGCACCGTGGCGTATTTCCTAACGAGCTCCTAAAAGCATTTCTTAAGTTGCAGACCTATAAGATTACAAATGTCACTCATGTTAGTGTAATCCACATGCAAGTGCTGCAGCCGTCTCTTTGATGTGCTAAATTGGAGAAGGACTAATGGGGCTATGAATATACAATAGAACATATTTAAGTAGTAGTCTTGCTTTAGGTAAAACACTTTCTCGAAACCAGAGGCATTTCAAACAATAAAACCCGACTCTAATGGGGATGCTCGATGTGGATAGACAGCTACTAAAAACACTCCGGTTTATCCTGATATGAGCAGCGATTGTGTGCAGTTCCTCCCCCAACCCCAACGTTCCTTTGGGAGAAAAAGACCCCCGAGATTACCCACCTTTCCTCTGCTGAGCTTGTGATGTGGGTGTGTGTTCTTCTGAAAGGCCTTCACATGAACTACGTCACCCAGCAAGATGGGCCCTGGTCCTCACGAGCATGCACAATAAAAATAAAAGCAAACATTACTGAGCCTCGCTGAACTCCTGATAAAAAATTATGTTTATGATACATATAAATGTCTCAATCATGCAAATTGTCACCCTTGCTAATGGAACAATTCTGTGCGAAGATTGTCCTCTAAAGGGGTTGAACGTTGCGATGAGTGTGTTTTGTTTTTTACCTATCTGTCTGCCTGGACTTACACATCCTGCAAAGCCCGGGAGCCTGAAGACATTCCAAACCAAATCATTCCCCACAAGAAGCTATTTCCAGCTCTTCTTGATTTATTAGGAAATAGTTTCACCCGGACTGTTGTATCGTATACCACAAAGTGAGGAGACTGTGGCCTGGAAACGAAGCCTCTTAATATTAACAATATTTAAATTCTTTCTGCTGCTCTTATTCACACTGATATTTGAAACAACTAATCATCTAAAATGAAGCTCTTAAATTAAATGCCTTTAAATGTCAATATAGTAAGATTCTAATGTGCAGTACTGGTTACATAAAATATTTCTTAGGGTCAATAAATTATGGAACAAACAGTGAACCCAAGAGCTATCTATCAAGAGCAGAGTGAAGAGTTTCCATAGAGCTTAAAGAATTGTTCTGAATTAAAAATGGTTGCCCAAAGAGACTTTCAGGGGCGGGGTAGGCGGGTGGGGGCGGGCAGAAGTGGAAGGGGGCCGGCAGAAGTGGGAGGGGGTGTGCGTCCCATCCTGGGCCCTCACTTTATAAGGGTGAGGAAACACGGATCTTTCACGCGTTCGTGTTCATCTTGGTTGTGTTACCGAGACTCACCTATTGTCAGTCCAGCCAAGTCACAGGAATGCTTACTGCAGTTAAAAAGCAATTTGTTTCCACGCAACTGCAATTAAAGTATTACCAAGCAGCCATTTTAGATTGGCAGTTCTCTGAAGGCATGTTAAGCAGCCAGCGACTTGCAGCTTGGAGAGGCTGGAATCTGACTGGGGCAGAGGATAACACCTTTCCCGACAGTGAGCACCTAGTCCTCTGGCATTTGTAGCCCTCTGCTCCCACTATACACACGCGGAGAGCAACAAGTCAGGACCTATTTTTGGAAGGTGAACTTGTAACTCACCTCCAGTGACTAGGATCGTCGGCTGTACAGGGCATGCTTTATGTGCATGCAGATGTGCGCACGCATCCTAGAGGGACTGTTTCCAAATTCGGATTGATTCTGCTGAGAATGGACTGCAACTCAGAGGCCTCCAGCCAATAATGGACTACAGGTCCTGACATGTTACAGCTGTGTAAACAGGGCCGTTCTCCCCCCTAAATCACAACTAATAAAGCACAGGATGAAAAATCAATTGATTCTGTTCAAGTTTTAAAACGACCCTGGAAAGCCATGTAATGATTCAGTCAGAATGGACAGTCCACCCAAGTCCCCACTTTGCCCACCTCTTCTCTTCTTCTGATAGGGGAGTCTTAGTGGGCGTCGGTGGAACTACCCGTCTACCCCGACTTGCTGGGTGGAAAGGCCGAACAGTTTCCTTGTTTCTTTGTAAAGCTGAGTCCAGATGTGAAATGCAGAGGTTTCCCTGAAGATCCAAGACGCTGGCCTTAGAGTCTAAGAGAGGACATATTTCAGAAGCTATGGAGTTACTGCTGAATCTTAAACAGGTTGGGAACAATCACTAGCTAGTTCAAGCAGGAGGTGCCTCACTGGCCTTCAGCCCAGAAAGATCTCCCTACCTGGAACCAAAAGGTTTACACTTCCAAAGTTTCCAAAAACATTTTCCTGCTGCATGCTTTCCCATGTTGTTTGAGTTATCTTGTTTCTTTTCTTTTCTTTCTTCCTTTCTTTCTTTTTTTTTTTGAGAAAACACTAAAGATGTTCTTCCTAAATTAATTGTTCATTTTCAGTGAATTGACTGTTTCAGAAACTAGAAACTGTAAAGCCAAAGACTCTAAGGACAAACTTAATTTCTAAATGAAGATTAACTATGGAAGCTGGAAAGGAAATTGATTGCTTGATCTGTTGTTGTTTGCCTTTTTCTTTAGAAGTTTGCTAAAGACGGGTGTGTCAAATTTTGAACATTCCTTTAAGGCTTCTGATTCAATTTCTGTCATCAAGCGTGGGCCTTACTGTTGCCATAAATCTCAGAACTCTAACTAGACTACTTCCTGTAAGAATTCTACCTTGCAATTTAGAGTTTTAGAAATGTGCTCACATTTACAGTAGACACACATACATGTAGTCTCATGCAGCCTTCATGGTAGTCCTCTTATTTAGTATTCAGTTTTATGGGATGGGGGTTCGCTCTTTTGCTGTTGTTTTGTGGGCTGGGTGAGATGGGGTCTTTGCTCTTTAGCCCAGGCTGGCTCCAATCTCATAATGATCCTCCTGCCTTAGCCTCCGACGTACTGGGATGACAGGTGTGTGCCCCCGTGCCTGGCTTGTATTACTCAGTTTTCTGGATGAGTCATTTGAGGTTCTGAGAGGTGACTCAGTGTGCAAGGTGAGGGAATGTGTGCTCACTGGAAGGCTAAAGTTTAAGAGACTGTAAAAAGTTCTCAGTGATTCATGTTTACTGTATTACTTCTTAGATGTGAAATTCATATTAAGAGTCCATAATGAACAGAATATTACACCTTTATGTAAGTACAGGATCAGGTGCTGGAGAGATGGCTCAGGGATTAAGAGTACTTGCTGCTCTTTTAGGGAACCTGAGTTCTGTTCCCCAACCCTGCACTGGGGAGCCCACAAATCACGTGCAGCTCTAGCTCCCATTCTGTCGTCTGGTCTCTGCTGGAAACTCAAGACCATACAGACACACCACATGTCATATACATACACAGACACACACTCACGTGCACACACCCACATGGCATGTACATACACAGACACACACACATGCACATACCCCATATGGCATATACATATACAGACACACAGACACACCACATGTCATATACATATATACACACACACACATCTCACATGGCATATGCATGTACAAACACACACACACAAACACATGCACGGCACATGGCATATACATATCCCAGATACATACATGCATGCACATACACATAAATTTACACAAATAAAGATACAAAGAAATTATGTGCAAGACGAATATATGTTCTTGTTTGCCTCTGTCTCCAGCGTGGTGAGGCTCCACTTTTTGTTTGAACTCTGGGTATTTGCAGAAAACAGCCTTCTAAATTGTGAGAACCTAACAGCAATACACTTCCTCCTGTGGCCCCATAGATAGTTTCTTTTCCCTGAAAATATTAAGATATTGTATTTTATCCTTCCCTAACCTGAAATATTAACTGGTGTAGATTGCCTGCATGTTTCAGCTTCACGCTAGAAGAACATCTTTTTCAGCATTAAGAAATCCCAACTACCTTATCACGAGTAAGTATAAATTCATAATGACTCTGACCACAAATTGTTGCTAAGAAAAAGAAGACTTTAGGAATCATAATAGTTTATACAGCAAGACAGTTAAATATATTACACACATACTAATAGATGATATTTTTTAAATCTTCAGCTGAGCTAAATGGTTTAAGTGATATAAAAGGCCAGTGAGTTATCAGTCTCTTTAGTGTGTCTGTGTGTGTATGTGATCGTATATGTGTGCATGCATATATATATACACACACGTACACGCACAGAGAAATACATGCATGAGCTCGCATGTGCCCTCACTTGGGTGTGGGTGTGTGGAGGTCAAAAGTCACCATTAGGTGTCTTAATTGATTCTCTGCCTAGTTATTTGGTTATCTGAGACAGGTTCTCACTGTGCAGCCTTGGCAGGCTTGGTCTCACTATGCAGACCAGATTAGCCTGAAACACACAGAGACCCATCTGCCTCTGCCTCCTAAGTGCTAGGGTTAAAGGTGTGCCACCACACCTGGCCTTTGTCACCTTATTTTTGAGACGTTTTCAATGAGTTTTGGCTAGTTGGGTGTGGACAGCAAGCTCCAGGGCTCCTCCTCTCCTTTCCTCCCAGAGCTGAGATTACAAGTGTGCACCGCCACTCTCAGCTTTAGATCGCAAGTGTGCACCGCCACTCTCAACGTTTTACCTTTGCTGGGGATCCCAACTCAGGTCCTCATGGTTGCACAGCAAGCACCTTAACCCTCAGCATTAGTTACTTTTCCATGTTTGAGATAAAATACGGTGACAAAGCAGTTTGAGGAAGAAAGGGTTTATTTTAGCTTTTGGCTCCTGTCTGTCACAGTGGGGAAGGCGTTGCTTATGGCTCCTGTCTGTCACGGTGGGAAGGCATTGCACAGTGGCAAGAGCAGAAGCTGGTTGATATTATTTTCATCCACACCCAAGAAGCAGAGAGCAAGAGGACAGGAAACAAGCGAGGCTAAAACCTCTAAGAGCCCCAGTGACACTTCCTCCAGCAAAGGTCCACCCTCTAACGGTTCCATAACTTCCCAAACAGCACTGCCCACTGGGGACCAAATGTTCAAATACATGAACCTATTTCTCATCCGAACCATTACACCATCTGAGCCATCTCTCTAGCTCGAAGTTGATTTATTACAAGTTCTTGCAAAGCAGGTGCGTGTGGTACCTGCAATCCTAGCACCCTGGATTTGGAGTCTGGAGATAAGGGGGAGCAAGGCCAATTTTGGCTACATAAGACTCTGTCTCTAAGTAAGTACATAAGTAAATAAATGTAAAAGTCATTGTGTATTTATATAAAATACATATACACACAAACATGGCAATTTTTATAGAAAATTTTTACTTGTCTTAGCATATGTGGAAAGTATACATATGATGAAAAAACCAATATTTGTATTTGTTGTTTTAAGATAGAAGAGCACTGAAGTATTCAAATGGAACAGATTATACTTTTAATTACATCCAAACAGAATTCTAAGCTGATTTTTAAAAATTTGTTGGCTGTTCTTCCTATTCCTCCATTAATTGCCAGAGTCCAAAAAGATATCAAGATTTGTAAATAAATTACTGTAACACACCATTAGATCCAAGCTGCTCTCTCTACAAAGAGCAGAATAGTAAAGGAGAAAGGCTAAAAGCGTGCTCCACTTTAACAAAACATTCTTTGATGTTGTTGTAAAGGTTAAGCCAAAAAGACTTACTTTTCTTGCACACACATACTCTCTCTCTCTCTCTCTCTCTCTCTCTCTCTCTCTCTCTCTCTCTCTCTCGGTTCCCATGGGTTTGAGTGCCAAAGTACCACATCTCAATACCCAACATTTTCTTTATTTTTTTTCCTTGTAATGTCTCACAACTCAATGGCCCTTTGCAGGTTATCTGTTTAATCTTTTATTCTGTTATGTACAAGAGAAGAACACTGGCCAATATGTATTTATTTCAGCCTAAAGATTAAGTTGCCCTTCTTCCTGGATACAGGGGGCTATACACATATCCCCTTAAAGTGGGAAGGTTCTAGAAAACATGCATAAGCGAATATACTTAGACATTCAAAACTGTGGAATAGTAAATAGCAAGACAGTATATATTTGTTATTACATTATTTTATCTTATGTGTATATGTGAGTGCCTGTACATATGTATGTATACTATGTAGGCACCTGGTGCTTGCAGAGGTCAAAAAAAGGACATCAAATTCTCTGGAACTGGAGTTACAGGCAGTTTTGAGCCATCGTTAGGTGCTGGGAACTGAACCTGGGTTCTCTGTAAGAGCAGCGAGTGCTCTTAACCTCTAAGCCATCTCTCTCTGCAGCCTAACTGTGTAAGTTTGTGTTTCTTTTTGACTCACACCTGTGAAGTAGGAAGTCTGGTGCAGTAGGCAGTTTCCACTGGCAGAGAGACCACAGCTGTCTTAAGCACAACTAATTCTTCCTACTGCTCTCTATAGCACGGCCCCAAACGGAAGCAGATTTCAGGGTTTCCATAAGCTTCCTAGTTAGGCTTTTTCTTTTTTTCCTGTCCTGTCCTCCCTCCCTCCCTCCCTCCCTCCCTCCCTCCCTTCCTCCTTCCCTGTACCCCTCCATTTTTCCTTCCTTCCTTCCTTCCTTCCTTCCTTCCTTCCTTCCTTCCTTCCTTCCTTCCTTTCCTTCTTTCTTTCTTTTTTTTCCTCCCAACTAGATACAAGCTATTGTTATTCATGATGAGGGAACCTCAATTGAAAAAATACCCCCAACAGAGTTGCCTGTAGGCAAGTCTGTAAGGATGTTCTTGATTAGTGATTGATGAGAAAGGGCCCAGCCCACAGTGGGAAGTGCCACCCACCCCCTGGGCAGGTGGTTCTGGGTAGTATAAGCTCAGGCTTCTTATTAACTAACTCTTACATCTTAAATTAACCCATTTCTATTCATCTGTGTATCACCACAAGGCTGTGGCCTACTGGCAAAGTTCTAGTGTCTCTCTCCTTCAGCAGCTACATGGCATTTCCTTGACTCTGCCTACTCTCTTTCTATTTCCTTCCTGGCTTTTCTCTGCTAAGCCATTGGCCAAAACAGCTTTATTCATTAACCAATAAAAGCAACACTTATACAGAAGGACATCCCACATCAACAGAGCGAGTTCTAGGACAGCCAGGACTACATAGAGAAACCCTGAAAAATAAAACAACAGCAACAGAAGTGAGGGGAATAAAGAGACAATTGGTGAAGAAACTGCCTGACTCTTGGAGTAAGGTTGAGGGACTGGGTCTCGCCAGAGATCAGAGCTGAGCAGACTTTCAGCACTGCCCCACTCTGGGCCTCATTTCAATGGCAGTATCTTATTTTCTTATTGTTAATCAAACTCTCCATCCTAGGGACCCGTGTACAGGTGATGTTAGCATACATGGTAACTCTCAATCCTTGTTGCTGGCGCAGAAAGCCAGGGAATAACTGTGACTTTAGGTTTCAGGTACTCGATGGTTTTTGAAGTGGTAACATGTCAAAGATGTGTCTGGGGAAAGCAAAAGCCGGATAAAAATCGTAACAGAGAGCAGAATCCATAGTTTTTAGAGGGGATTGGGAGTGCCATTGCAGCAAGACTTTTTCTTTCTGTACTCCAAGACAGAAGTACAGACAAAAGAGGCAGAAGCAGGTTTCGTGGTTTTGAAGTGAGTGTATGGGCCTGATAAACTACCCTGAATTTTAAAGGTCAGTGATCCTAAATGGATTCTGACTCGCAAGGTTTTAGCCAAATCTTCCTTCATGGGAATGGATGTAACTGACAAACCTCCAACCACTTCCTGCTGTAGGCTATTGGTTTCTAGCCTCTTTAAGTAATGAAACATGTTTAGTATTTTGTTACTGTTGCTGTTTTTAAGAAAAAGAAGAAGAAGAGAACTCTGGCTGGTTTTGAAGCTCTCAAAAACCCTGTAAGATCTATGGGCCAAATCAAGGTCCAGCAGTAATATTTCATTAGTAATTTCTCTTTGTTATAACCTCTATCTCCTCCTTCCTTCTTTCTTTCCTTCCTTCCTTCCTTCCTTCCTTCCTTCCTTCCTTCCTTCCTTCTTTCCTTCCTTTCTTATTTTTTTCTGGCTTTGAATTTGATCTTCAGTAGGAAATCCAAAGGACTCTGTTCCTGGAACCCCTTGTTTTACATGCAGATGGCATGTTAATGAACTCATTACTGTGCATTTTATCGGGCTCTGGACACATTTGTGACATTATTTTTCAAAACAAAATGGGGTTAGGCAGTTGGTTGATTGAGCTTGAGAGGAATTGGGGCGTTCTCAAAACACCACTAACCTATTCCAGGTGCCTGCAAGCTGTCCTGTGAACCCCTTACCTCCTCAGAAAAGGCACTTAGATTTCTCTGTATCCCTAAAGACGATAGAACCTCCCTCCCAACTCCCATTGTGTCCAGCCAGGCCCCATTCTAAGATGAAGGCAGGGGTTTCCTTCTGGGTCCTCGTTGCTGTTGTGGGTATTTGTGTATTATTACACTAGACTCCGTTCCTTTACCACCTTCCCAGCCAGAGAAGAGGCCATGTGTGACATGTTGTGAAGATCCATCCTGACCTACGAGGTTGTAGCAAGCGCTCTGCTTTTGCTGTAGAAAGGCCCCTCCCCCTTTATCTGAAAGCATATCATAAGGCCCATATCGAACCGCTGCGTGGGACAGGCCAGAACCAAGTCAGAAAACACTTGGAATCTAATTCTAGTCCTGAAGGGAAGTCAAATGGCAACTCTGATTAAATTTGTCTTTCTAATCAAATATTAGCCATGGGCTAATCATTTAATCTCACTACCTTATTTTGCCCATCTGTTAAATAGGAATTTACTGATAGCAGCTGTATTTGCCAGTGCATTACATGTAACTCATTAAAGGAAACGGGGCTCTCTAGTCTAAGGATAATACTCTTCAGGTTGTGAATATGGACGCCAGAAGATATTAAAAACTTCTCTGGTCTAAGATGTAGTTATAAGGTCTCCTGTCCGCTTTGAAAATGTTTTTGACCAGACTCTTGGCATGTCCGCTCCAGTGTATGCGTGTGTTGGGAGGTGATGTTTGATCCAAAACAATGGTAGCATTCAAAGGATTTATTTGTGCTTTAGAATGTATTATGTAATTTTAAAATACAAGGTAATAATGCTTTTGTTGAGCAGATGTTACGCTAAATTTGTAATTCCAGAAACTCAGGCCAAATGGTCGCTAGAAGGAAGGAATGAACATCTATTGAACAAGTCTGTGGACCAGGCGTGTTTTTGTTTTTTTGTTGTGTGTGTGTGTGTGTGTGTGTGTGTGTGTGTGTGTGTGTTATTCCCAGCAGGCAGTATGAAGATGCTCCCATTCCCACATTAGATGTGGGTAAAGCTGGAAGTAGAGGGATTAACCACAGTTAACCTTATTGAGGTCAAGTCACTGGGCCAAGGTCACACAGCTATTGTGTAGGCAGAGGCAACTCTGAAGCCCAGCACCTTGTTAAGGTCCCCACAGTGTCCTGCAGGACAGCATATTGAGAGTAGAGTTTAAGCACAGCATCCCCTGGTCTGCTGGTTTATGGTGGAGAAACTGAGTTGGTCCTGTGTACTTAAAGCCACGCAGAATCTGCGTACTGAAAATGCCCGTTACCTTAGGAGACACTGATCTAGCTATCTCAGTTTTCACAGGAAAAGAGTAGTGTCTTCTTGAGAACACACTTTTGTTTTAAGGACTGAACATTTATTTTATTTTGCATGTCTACTAGGGGAAGGAGTAAGGAATTAGCTGGTAATTCAAATAGAATTAGCAGCAGCCAAGCTCAGAGCTTCACTGATAGGTTCGTTTTGCTCCAAGGTCATGTGTGAACCGGAGTGGTGTCGTGAAGCTGGTGAGGCCTAACTCCA
>PVIU01001832.1:127500-194060 GCA_004026605.1 Ondatra zibethicus
GAACATGAGGCAAGGCAGCAAACAGGGTGGAGCTATGTCCTAGTTTGCTCATGGCTGCTGGTGAAAGCTTGGCCAAGGATCTTGATTTCTCTGGGCCTTCACTGAATCACAAAGGTCTTAGTAGAACAGGAAGCAGAAAGAAATGGGGATAGGATAGTAGAATATTTGCCTTCAGTGACCCTCTTCCTTTAGCTAAGCCCTGTTTCCTAAAGGCTATATAATCCAAAATAGCCCCTTCCCCCAGCTGAGGGCCAAGTGTCCAAACATAGGAGCTTTTGAGGGTCATTTCCCATTCAAAGCCCTACAAGATGCTGTAGTCTCCCACCCATGGTGACTTGAATGAAAATGACTCCCACAGGCTCATAAGGAATGTTATTATTTGAAATGATTAAGAGGTGTGGCCTTGTTGGAGGAAGTGTGCCTCTGGGAGTGGGCTTTGAGGTTTCAGAAGCTCAAGCCAGGCCCAGGCTCCGTGGCTTACCTTTTCTCTTCCTGCTGCCTGCTGATCCAATGTAGAACTCTCAGCACCTTCTCCAGCACCATGATCACCTGTGTGCTGCTATGCTTCCTACCTGCCGTGATGATAATGGACTCAACTTTTGAACCTGTAAGCCAGCCCCAATTAAATATTTTCCTCTATAAGAGTTGTTGTGGTCATGGTGTCTCTTCACAGCAATAGAAATCCTAACTAAGACAGAAGTTGGTACTGGGAACTGGCGTATTGCTCTGATAGACCTGAACATGCTTTTGTTTGGAGAAGAGTGGACTTCGGGACTTTGCATTAGGAAAGCAGTTGAATGCTTTAAGTGGGGTTTAATGGACCACACTAGTAGGAGCATGGAAGACAGTGGTGTTGAGGGTGATTTGAACTATGGGGGCCCAGCTTAAGAGGTTTCAAAGGAGAAGAACATAAGTATGTGGCCTAGAGACCATTGTTGTGATATTTTAATGAAGAATTTGACTGCTTTGTCATGGAATTAGGTCGGCACGATAAATAACCAAGCCAGCTCAAGAAGAATGGGTATTTTTTAATGGTCAAAAAGGGGAAACTCACGCTACAAGAGTGGGAGGTCAGATGTCCTATCCGTCCGGTGGACACTGCATGGAGAGAGTGGGCACCTGTGTGCTCTCAGTTTTACTATCTGGACCCCAGGGAGCCACACCCTAACTAGATGTGATTGGTTGATAGTTTCCCCATCACTGCTGTCTGTTCTTTTCCAAAAAATCTGCCTGAAGATAAATTGAAGAGTTATGGATTAACAGCTTTGGTAGAGGAGATTTTCAGACAGCCTAGTATTGACTGTGTTGCTTGGTGATTAGAGGCCACACTTATGCAGATCTAGAATGAAAAGGAGCAAGCTGAACAAGAAAAAAACACAGAATGTACAGTTTGAGGGGAAAAGGAGTTTAATAGAGTCAAGTCCAGTGCTCAAGGAGATAAAAAGTTTATGGAAAAAACTTGATGATAAATGGGCTAAAAAGAATGGTGACCTTAGGGCAAGATCTTACCCAGTTAAACTTCCAACTTGTGAAAAGAAATTGAAGAAAAATTTAGGGCTGTGTGTGGTGGTGCATGTGTTTAATCTTAGGACTCAGGAGGCAGAGGTAGGCAGATCTTTGAGTTTGAGGCAGGCAATGAAGGACACCACCGAAAACAAAAAGTTGATGAAAACATATTTGAACAAGAAGGTCACGTTCCAGCCCCAGCAAGAACTAGAACTTGGCAGTTCTGGTCACATGGTTCTAGTTTTAGAGTCAAGGATACAAGGAAGGGGTTATGGATTCACCCTTCAAAACCACTGAGGCCAGGCATATGTCAGGGGTGTCATGAAGCTGTGTAGGTGATGCCTAAATTGCTCTGGAGACCCCAAGAGGTTGGTAATGCCAAGTCATGAAATATCTGCCAAGGAATGCTACTAACAGGGAGTATAACCAGCCCAGGAGAAAGAAGTATGTTAGTCAACAAAGCTGAAAGGAGTTGGAGATCTGAAGAGTGCTTTGGCATTAGATATGGGTTTGGAGCATGCCTAACTACTTTTTGGTCTTGCTATGGTCCTCCTCACTAAGGTCCAGTATATTCCTCACCAGTATCACCTCCCTTTTGGGTGTTCATGTATATATCCTGTGCTATTGTATGTTGAATTTATATGATCTGTGTTTATTTTGATTTTTACAGGGGATTATAGTTAGACTGTCATGAGTATCAGAGACTTTGGACTATGGACTTGTAAACAGTGTTCAGACTGTGATAGACTATGGGGACTTTTGAAGTTGTACTAAATGCATTTTGCATTATGATATGGCTATAAGCCTATGGGGGCAAGGACTGTAATGTGATGGTTTGAATGAAAATGGCTTCCATAGGCTCATAGTGTAATTATTTGAAAGGTATGGCCTTGTTGGAGGAAATGTGTCACTGGAAGTGGGCTTTGAGGTTTCAGAACTGCAAGCCAGTCCCAGTGTCACTCTCTCTTCCTACCGGCCGCTGATCAAAATGTAGAACTCTCAGCTCTTTCTCCAGAGCTATGTCTGCCCGTGTACTGCCATGATTCCAGCCATGATGATAATGGACTAAACCTCTGAACTGCAAGCCAGCCCCAGTTAAATGTTTTCCTTTGTAAGAGTTTTTGTGGTCATGGTGTCTTTTCCCAGCAATGGGACACTGACAAAGATAACACCTGAATTAAAGGAACTAGATAACCATAGGAATGCTATTTCCAATGGAAGCTACTGAACTTACTTGGTGGTGCCGCTTTGGTAAGTGGCCAGACAAAGACTCTCTAAGTGATTCTGAGCTGAAAGTTGAGCAGTGGAAACAGCTGATTAAAAAAATGTGCCAGACAGATGGCGTAGGGAGCATGAAGGAAGAGGTTTGGGCACTTCTTGGCTATACTGGCCATCAGTACCAGGCTGAACTGCGGAAGGAGAAGGTCTTGAAGGGAAGGTGACGGCTAACTTAAAAGAGGACGGATGCATGGCTTGAAGGCTCTTAAACCAAAGTGTGCGTGCAGCCCTGCAGTGGGAGCAAGGATATGGGACTCCAGGGGAGATGAAGTCAGGTCACAGATAACCTTCTAAAACATGCTGAGGAGGTTGGTTAATCCCAAGGGCAATGGGATTCTGCCGAGGTAGCCAGATTCTGTGTTAGCTGTCATGTGAGTGGAGATCACAGCAGGAAAGACTGGACATGGAAAGAAAAACTAGGAGTGTGACAGGAATCAGGGAAGAGACAATGGTGATATGGAGGGGGTGAGAGCCATGGGGATAGAGAAATTACCTTGGTTTGCTGGTGCCCAAGGTGACGCATGGCAGGAATGAGGGATCATGGGAGGGGGCAGGAAGGAAGAGTCCAGAGCTGCAAGCTTCTATGACCTTCACATCATGAACACCAAGATGGAGAAAGGGGTTCTAGGCCAATGTGATGCCACCTTTTCTGGTCCCTCCATTGCGGTAGAGCCCTGTCTCTAAGGAGACGTCAAAGACCTAGGCTTTTCAACATCTATTTGTTGTACAAGAATTTAGAGTTAATTCAACCTGACCTCTAATGTTTCCAGTCATTAAACCCAATTATTTTCCAAGCAGCGATCTAGTCAGAGTTTCAAAAAACTCTGTAGTCCCCAGTGTCTTCTGCTCAGCTAGACCCCAGAGAGACAAAGAGGCATGGAGTTAGCGGAAGTCTCACAAGAATCCAGATGTGCGGGCATCACCTATGCAAGTGGTGCTTGCTTTCTTCTTCCCATCTTCCCTCTCCCTCCTCATGGTCTCACGCCTCTTTTTGTAATGGTTTTGAAAATTTTAATAATGGGGGATGATGCTTGGGCACACATCACAAAGACAGCTGATGCGGAGATAAATGGTATACATGATACCATTTGCTATATATCGGCTTCAGCAACTTGAGTTTGTTTCAGGTTTTCCATGTCAAGGGAACACAAGTCATAAGCGAAGTAGAGCTGCACTTCCCAAGCCAGCCCTCAGGCCATGCGTCATCCCTGTGGAGTCTTGCGTGAGGGAAGGGGCGACCTGCGTGGGCCGAAGTGGTGCTTTTCTGCGTGTCCAGCACACGCCCCACTGCAGAATTCTTGTCATTTTCCATGGGGAGTCGGCAAAACCAGACACAACACAGCAGAAAGGCAGAATTTCCTGTAGTCTGTCTGCTTCTGCGTTCTGCAGACAAACAGAACTCGCTGTGAACTCGCTCAGCCGCCCGCTCTGACCCATCATGCCGTATCTTGCCAAGTTTTAGTTCTAGGTCACATCTTTCTCAGCCTTCGTGTCCTCATCTGTAAAATGGGGATAACGTGACCCACGCATCAGGAGACAGGAGGCAGTGTTCGCTAGTCACAAACACAGGTCCTGGAGCAGACTAGGGGGTCCTTTCTTAGTTCTGCCCTTTGTTAACTGTGGTGTTCTGAGGGAGGAAGAGTCACATAGGTTGATGTATTTGAACCCTTGGTGCCCAGACGGTGTTTTGGAGGCATGGCCTTGCTGGAGGAAGTATGTCACTGGGGACAAGCTTAAGGCCTCACTCTATTTCTCCACTTATTTCCTCTTCACAAGATGTGAGCTCTGGGCTTCTTATTCTTGCCAGGCTTTTGTCCTGGTCCTTCCGGACACTCACCCCCTGGAGACATAAACTGAAACAAACTCTTCTTTAAGTTGCTTCAGCCATAGTATTTTTACTACAACACGAGAAAGGCAACTGATACACTAGTTTTGTGGCCTTATAGATGCTGCTTCACTAGTCTGAGCCTCAGCCTTCTCATCTATAAAATGGGCACAAATCACGGGCGTTGCCACAGTGGGTTGTCAGGACTATAGAATCATTTAAAACTCACCTCTGGGAAGAGGTTCTGCCTGGAGGTGGATACTCAGGGAAGTTGTATGATGAGGACCGTGTCAGTATTTGCCAAAGAAATAAACAGGGCTATGGAAGACAAAACCAGAATGTCCCATAGCGTCAGTAGCTAGTTTAGAGAGTCAGTAACTGGGATGTGGAGCCTGGTTCCTGCCCTCCTGTCTCCTTCCTTAGCCTGCCTCAGGCCAGGACTCAGGACTCGTTTGTGTGCCGGGGATGGAGGGGTTGGGATGTCTGTGTTATGTTGGATGCATAGCTTCATGATCTCCAGATTTATATTGCTTTTTTTTTTAAGTGGAGGCTGGAACAGCATGGGGAGCTGGTGAGGGGAGCTGCGATTGTCCTTATTTACTAACATTTTCTTGGATTAATGTCTAGGACACCCAAAATATGCTGTGAGTCAGTCAGAGGATAACGAGATCATATCACTGTACAGATTACTCACTAATTTGACATTCGGGGAATTTTTGTAAAATGTTAGGGAACATTTGACAAAGATGCAAATTGCTGTATCCATAAAGTGCTTCTGACTCTGAGGGCTGGTGGCTCTCTCCCTGATGTGACTCCTTCATTCCTCAGACCAGCTGTGGTGTCCTGCCCGTGGCTGGCTTCCTCTTCCCATCCTGGAGGAAAATGGCAGAACCTTGCTCTGGAAACATGATAAAGACCCACTGAGTGCCTGCTGAGGGTCAGGTGTCTCCTCACCTCCGGTCTCACGCAGGCTTCATTGACATCTCTCATGCTGCCTAAGCCGCAGCCTGTCTGTCGTCGTGGAGGAGAGGACAGGCAGTGGCTCAGGGATATTAAGTCATTTGCCTCGGGCTGCCAGACCATGAAAGAATTTGAATGCCGGCCGGCATAAGTAGGCAAAGTGTGGGTTTAAACTCGGCACACAGACTCCTGTGACACTTGAACATCAGGTTCCCATGGGCGCCACTGGTAAGTCCTTAGTTTCAACAATTGGTCATGAGCACTTATTCTATGTGTGTGTGTGTGTGTGTGTGTGTGTGTGCATGTGACTAGATGTGGATGTGCATGTATGTGTGTGTATGCACAAACAGTCCAGGTGTCAGCCTTGGGTGTTGCTTCTCAGGAACCATCCACTCACTTTTTAAAAGACTGTGACTCTCACTGGGACCTAGGGGTCCCTGACTTGGCTAGTATGGCTGGACAGGTAGCCCCAGAATCCTCCTGTCTCAGTCTCTCTAGTTAGTGCTAGGGTTTAAAAGTGAGTGCCAGCATGTGTGGCTTTTTGTTGGGATGCTGTAGAGCACACCCAGGTCCTCATGCTTCCCTGGCAAGTACTCTCCTGACAGAGTCCTTATCTCCCCATGCTCTCTGCTCTCTTCCATGGAGACCTGGCTTAGTTGATAATGGACAGCTTAGGAGAACTTACTGTTATCGTGACATTGTTTTCGAAGAAGGAGGCTGCCGGTTTTAAGAGGGCAGGAGCTGCTTTCTAGGCACCCATCCCTGAGATGCCAGCTCGCCTTTCTCCATTGCCCTGATACTATACTGTTGAGATGTCCATCACCCAGTAAGCAGTTCTTTCCCAAGCTTCCTACTGGCTCTGGGACAACACGGGAAGCATGCGTGA
Organism: Ondatra zibethicus; assembly: GCA_004026605.1. Lineage (NCBI taxonomy): Eukaryota > Metazoa > Chordata > Mammalia > Rodentia > Cricetidae > Ondatra > Ondatra zibethicus. Next base: position 133,956 of record PVIU01001832.1, read on the forward strand.
GGCTCTGGGTATATGGGATTTAAAAGGCCCAAGAAACAAGAGTGGGGCCCATGGCTGAAACTAGCTTCTAGAGGTAACTTAATGCCCAGTATAGAGGAGGTTTGCAAATGGGGGCTGCTCTTGCCTTTCCCAGCCTCCCAGACCCAAATAATCACACAGAAACTTTATTAATTACAACACTGCTCCGCCAATGTCTCAGGCATATTTCTAGCTAGCTCTTACACCTTGAATTAACCCATTTCTATTAATCTGTGTATTGCCACAAGGCTGTGGCTTACCGGAAAGGTTCCGGGTCCTTCTCCTTCAGTAGCTACATGGTATCTCCCTGACTCTACGTACTCTCTCTCTCTCTATCCCTTCCAGCCTGGCTATATTCTGCCCTGCCATAGACTGAAGCACTAACCAATGGTGGTAAAACGTATTCACAGCATACAGAGGGGAATCCCACATCATCGGTGTCTCAAGATGAGGCCCCTCAAGAAGGACGATACACAGGAAAACCCTTCTGGCTCCAAAGGCTTGCTACTCCGTTACTGCTTAAAGTGAAAGAAGCAACTTTAACGGGAAGCAAGAACCTGGTAGGAGTTGTGGCTGTCATATCTCTTTGAAACTGTCCCAGAGAGACTTGGTAGGTATGTTGGAGCAGCCTAAGAGTAGTCAGTTTGTCAAGAGATACCAGCCTTTCCTCCATCCCTAAATTCCTTGTGGTGTTGCGTGAACTGGTCGTAAACACTTGCTGGGAATGAAAATGCCTCTTGGAACAGTGACTCTATGAGTTTTAATACTTGAAACCTAGGCAGCTATGCTCAGTGCTTTCTTTCTCTAAGAACACTTAGTTCTGTTTTTATTTTTATTTACACTCGTTGTGTGTGTGTGTGTGTGTGTGTGTACACATGCGAGCGTCTGTGTGTGGAGGGTGTTGGATCTCCTGAAGCTGCAGTTACAGCTGGCTATGAGCCTCCTGAGTGAGTACTGAGAACTACTTGATTCCTCTGTAGGAGCAGCAAGCATTATTAACCACTGAACCAACTGTTCAGCTCCTAGATTTATTGTTTTTAAGTAATATAAAAATCTAGAAATACATTAATAACTTGGGGAGGAAAAGCAGAACAAAAGTTTTCTACCTTTTTGATCACAGAAATGCTTTTTTTATTATTAAAAGTTTTTATGGACTCTTCCGTATAATCTTAGTTGTTCTTTTAATGTCCAGCAACTGCATAAAAGGCACAACACCAAAATGCTCTTGCATTAATTTTTATTTTCTTCATTCCAACAGCGTCTATACGATGTGAAGAGAAAAACATAATAGAGTTTGGGGCCCATTATCTCCCCTCTTTCCCAGGAGCACTTGGCATTGTGTAGATTAGGCAGCTCTTCTGAGTGGATGGGGTGGACCGAGAGTGGGTGGGCACAGCTCCAGTGTGGGAATCCACTGGGAGGCCTTTGGTCTCATCCCCTCACTTGCTCTCAGGGGTTCTAAGCCACCCAGTTGTTCACAGTAGGAGATCCAGTCCCATGCATTTCAGATGCAATACTGCTGGAGGGATGTGTTTATTTTCCTGGGACCTAATTACTCTAATAATGATTTGAGTCAAGCTGCAACCAGCTGAAGGCACACTGTCTGCTGTCCAAAGGGTCTCCAGGATGTCATCCTCAGAAGCATGGAAGAGGCTGGGTAGTGGATCCAACATCCTGTGCTCATCAGAGGCTTTGGTCCTTGGTCTGTCTCTTTCTCGAATTGGATGGGGGAGACTTTAGCATACTGGAGCACTCTCAGTTCAACTGCGGGTAAAGGAGGTAGAAGTGGCTGAGCTCTAAAGTCCATTTCGGGTTTTGTATTGCACCAGGCCCCAGGAATGACCCTGAGTTGATCAAGTGGCCTTGCTTAGCAGAGGCTGAGGAACTCAGGCTGCCTGCGAGGAGCAGCTCTGAAGTGTTGTGCTTAGAACATTTGCTTTGGGACTCTTGGGAGGAGGCTTTCAGGGTGTGTGCGTGTGCGTGTGTGTGTGTGTGTGTGTGTGTGTGTGTCCTATTATTAACCTTTTTCTAAGCTCTGTTTTCCAAGCTGAGGTCGGCTCATCAGAGTTGAACATGGACTGTTTGGATTTTTGCCCAAGCTGTTCTCCAAGCCTGATAGCGCTCTCATTACTCCCTACCCATGGTTTCTGCTAAATGACCTCGTTAGTGCTCTAATTACATGTTGCTCTTCAGAAAGCTGGGGGTGGGGGCAGATGAGTTAAGGAAGGCTGAGGGCTGAGATGGAGTACATTGTAAACACACTGAATGGCGCCTACCTTCCTCTGGCCTGATCACCTCCTTGGAAGGGAGGCTCTGTGCTTTTTCTTTCCTCCCCTTCCATTTTTTCTGTACCCTAAAAAAAGTGATGATAATAGCATATGCCAAATGCTGGTAGGGGCTGGGAAGAGCTGGAGGGTGATATTTTTACAAAGAAGTAGAGAATGAAATAAAACAATAACAAAAACAATCTGAGGTCAAGGAAATGAAAACAAAATTTTTGAGCATCTACCTACGACCTACTCTGGTGCAGCCATTTGTTTATCTCACCAGCAGCCCCATGAGGTAGTTATTATTAGATTTCCTGATCAACTGAGTTCAGAGATGTTTGACTATTTTCCAAGACCGTAAAGTTAATGTGTGGCAGAGTGAACGGGTTTGAATCCAAATCCCAACATCACATATTATGTCTTCATTTATTCATTTATATGTTCACTCACTCATTCATTCACTCACTCACTCATCCATTCATTCATTTACTCTTCATTCATTCATTCGTTCATACAACAGTTATACTCTGTAACAAAGTAGGATTATACAGCTCCAGAGTTTCTAGACTACTATTTCAAACTCAATTCTGTGAGTTTCTCAGATGAATCTGAATTCATTGGCATGTTCTTCCACTAAATGTCACCCTATTCCCTTGAACTGGAACTGCGTATTGTCTTAGGCACCAGATCATGGATCTGAGATTCAGGAACCTGGGAGGCACAGTTCATGACTGTACTGAGCAGTCTTATTATTTTTCAGTTAAGGAAGCTGGGGTTCAATGACTCACTGAACTGGTCAACTAGAGTCTATTCTTCCCATTGGAGATGCCAAGAGTAGAGTGAAATTTACATGCACTGTTGAGAAAGGCTATTCATGTGTCATAGCGAGTATGGAGAATTTCAAAGCCGTGTAGGGCCTTTTACCTTTGGCACTGTGTGCACCTGAAGAGAGGCTCAACGTCTGTGTCACTCACACAGGCTGACTTTTGTCTTTGGTCAAAGATACTTTTGATCTGTTAATTATAAAACCATGGTGGGTGGGGGATGTCAAAATTTTGGTTTTTATTACACTTATTTATTTCTCTTTCTTCTCTCTCTCTCTGACTTTCTGTCTCTGTAGCTGTTTGTCTCTCTCTCCCTTTCTCTGCATTCACATAAGCCATAGCATGTATGTGGAGGGCAGAGGACAATTTGCAGGAGTTGGTTCTCTGCTTCCACCAACCACTGAGTGGGTTCCAGCATCAAACTCCGGTTTTTAGGTTGGTGGTAATTGCCTTTACACTGATATATCTTTTCTGCCTTAGCCTCAATTTTAGTGGGGAGCGGGGAAGGGTCCATCTTCCAGTCTGAGTATCTTAAGTTGGTACAATTTTCTTGGAGGCTTTCTTTTGGATATTAATGTAAACAAGAAGAGTCCCAGCATAATTCTCTCGAGTACATTTTCCTAAAGGTGGCAGATGCAGTATAGTGAGTGATGAAGAGATGTCCACACTTCAGATGAAATAAATGACATTACTGTAATGCTAACAGGATGCAACTTTAACCACTTGAAGAAGAACTGTCTTAAAATAGGGGTTCTTACCCACCTGATTACTAATTAGTATTTCAGTGTAGAAACTAGAATTTTGTAAGCCAAACATCTTAAAAAGTGAGCATTGTCTGTTTGACAGACTGTCAAGACACATGTGCAGCCTTAATATATTAGTTTATCCTTTAACAATCAAGTTGTTATTATAACTTCAAGAAAAGTGGAAAAACCAGACTTTTTACAATCTAATCAGCCATAAAAAGAAACACACATGCACACGCGCATGCACACACACGCACACATATACACACACACAACTTTGAGCTGTTGTCTGAATCTACAGTACGTTAGCAGAATCGGGATGGGAAACAGCAGGAAACCATTACTGCATGTGATCATGGTTTTAATGATTGTACTGGAACACAATAAACGTATAAAATGTATGCCACAAAATAAATTGTAGGTCCCACAGCAAAGCAGCTCCTTATTCAACTTTTGTCAATTTGGGAGAAGTGTTCCCTTCTTCTGCAAATAAGTCATTAAGCTGCACGCTTTGCCACCAAATAACTTTTGGAAGAATGATTCAGACCTCCTAAAGTAATTCACTTGCAGTCTTCGTCTATTTTTAATAACTCAAAACATACACAGGAGGTGCACAAATACTTCTAGACTGTTTGGATGACTGGACAAGGCAGTGTTAAAAATCCAACAGCACTAATTACTAGCTGAGCAGTATAAAAACCTCAGAATGAATGTCAGCCTAGGAGATAAGCTCTTATCTTAATCTAATGACTCCACAGACTTAATTTGTCAGGCCAGCCGAGTTGATGAAAAACAGGTTTCTATTCTCCAGCGTGAGCAGTACCAGCTTTCCAAATCTTTGAAGTTGGGTAGTAATACCATCAGTGTCATCCCGTAAAAATCTTGTGACCAAGCCAATTTAATTCCTATTGTCCTGTTACACTAATTAAAGTTGTTCCACTCTTGTTGGACAAATATCTCAAAGTGAAGTCAGAGTATTTTTAGGTTTGCCGTATTTTGAACTAATCACCCACAACCCCGTGTTTCATTACTCCCCCCCGCCATAGTGCTGGCACAACAGTGACCATCTATCTTCATATGGGAAAGCCGAAATTTCCAGAGCAATTCATTAATTCAGAGGAACCCATTTATTGAGGGACAATGTGGCAGGGTGTTTAGCAGCATAGACTCAGGCGGGAAGGCTGGGGGAAGTTTTTGCTTGGTCATTTACAAGCTGTGTAACCTTGGGTCAGTGTTTAAGACCTTCTTAGCCTCACTTTAATCATTCGTGAACTGGAAGAGAATCATGGACATTGTGAGGGCTTAATAAGATAGCGCACACTAACTACTTAGAACGGCTGAGCCTTATGCTCAGTACAGTACAACTTCCATTTGTTCGCTGCCTCACCCATCCATCCATCTGAACAAATATGTACATAGACCTAACAAGCCTAAAACACATTCTAGATGTTGAAGGGTATAAGACAAAACAAAAGGCAGGGCCTTTTGCTCAGGGTGGACTTTTCATAAACTCTCTGCTCAAGAAGCCCACACTTAACATAGTCAGTTGATGTCACTATACCCAGGAAAGAATTTCTGCAGAATTACCATGGCTTTCCACCAAAAACAGCACTGTGAATCCTGTTGCTTCATTTCCAGTAAAATGGAAATGCAAGCTTCCATCTCAAAGATCTAGTGTGTGGACGACATGAGGTAATGTTTGGTGGGCAGCCAAATGCTGGTGGCTTCTCGGGGCCTTGTCTCTTATCCCTGCAGCTCACAGTCACATGCATGAGACTAACATATCTAGTGATATCTTAGTGATGTCTTGCTTCATTACAGTCTTCATGTAATGTCCTTCGCAGCAGCCCATGCTCCCTCTGCATACCCACTCCTAAGTACTTGCAAGATACCATATTGGTTTTGGTTTATTGACCGTCCCCTGGAGAGACTTGATAGTCTTTGCTGTTCCTTTGATTTCTCATCTTGATGGAATGTGATGACATAATTTCTTCCATACCCCTTGAAATTCATGCCTATACTTTAAAAAATATGCTTTGAAAGCCTGTTATACATTAGGAATCCCACTAGGTATGGAGGCACCAAGATATGTAAGATGTGGTGTCCACTCTTTAGGGGCTTGCCCTGCTGTGGTGACTGCTGTGGCAGAGTCTCTCAGAATGCTCATGATTGGATGGGAAAGTAGAGGTTCTATCGTTGAGGCTGGAAACTCATGGGGGGGGGTTTCTGGAGAATACTCTGAGGTTTAACTGGGGAGACTTAATAGACTGGGGAAAGATAGAGGGAAAAGGAAATGCTGGGTGTGGGAATCACCATGTGTGGATAAATGGACATAACAGTTCAGGGAAGAGTTAAGGGCTGGAGTGACTGAGTGGTGGGAGATGGAGATGAGGACCAGAATAATGGAGCGGCTGAGTGTTGGGAAGATGAGGACCATAGCGATGGAGCGGCTGAGTGCTGGGAAGATGAGGACCATAGCGATGGAGCGGCTAAGTGCTGGGAGTTTGATTTTGTTGTTGTTGTTCCATTAGTTCAAATGCTTTTTTTTTAAAGCTACTAATTTGATGGTCTAAATTAAAGATTTGTTTTCATATTTCTTGGTTTTACTTTATAAATGCTTATTTTTTATTTTTGAGGATTAAAAATGCCATTCTAGTGGTTTTTAAAATATCTCTTTTATCTTAGGCTTAATTTCAGATTTTTCTTTGAAATATTTTCTTCTCGATATGGCTTTTTGAAGTATATGTTGGCATGTTGTTTGTGAATGCAACCTTTCATTTTCTTGGATCTTGATGTCTTCCTTATGTATGTGGCTTTATAGCCACCCCCATCAAACTGTGCAGGCTGTTTCTTACTAAGGCACATAGTTATGGTTTGGGTGGACTCTTCAGAACTGATGCAGGTCCAGACCTTTTGTCTACGTGAGAGGTTGATAGGGTCCTGTGCTATCCAGCGGAACTCATTGCTTGCTCTCTATGATGAGTGGGTGACTTCATTTGCCTGCACTCTTGGATGGATAGAGATATATTTTGGCACCCATTAAAGGCTGTGAAGCATGGTCTTGACTTCTGACTTCATATGGGGGGTTTGCATTGGCTAGCTAGCTTTGGTTTTCACTTAAAATTCTGTTTGTTTTTCCCCCTATCAGTTTCTCTCTTTTTTTGGTATATCTTTTAAAGGAAACCTTCTTTGTTTTGTGTTTGTTTGTTGATGGGATACATTCTTGTTTTTAAGCATGCCTATAATTTTAAAAACTTCTCTTTTTAATTCCTCTAATAGTGTAGGAAGGAATTTAATGTCTTTATAAAGAATAATACATAGTTTGTCCATTAAGATTTATACTTACAGTACTTAAAACTTACTTTTTACTTCCTTATTTAAAATATCTTAGCATTTTAATGTTTATATTTTATTCTACAATATGGCTATTTTATTAGTAAAGTTTTATTTTTGCAAAAGCAATACATGCATATTATTTTAAAAGTAATGTAGCACTAAAAAGCTTATAATAAACCAGGATAATTTTCTTCCTCATCCTGAACTCACTGCCCAAGAGGCAACTACTTGTATTTCTTTTAGTTCCTTTATTGATGTTGGCCTCAGGCCTCTCGCAATAACTGCCTTCTATACCACAGTCACAGAGTCATTTAATATGAATGATTTTTTAAATTGTGTTTTTATTTTTAAATTATGTGCATGTGCACATGTGAATACACGGGTCTCAGAGTCCAGTAGAGGGCTTCAGACCCCATGGAGCTAGAGTTTTAAGTTGCCTGACCAGGGTGCTGGGAACACAACTCATGTCCTCTGTAAGAAAATACAAGCTCTTAACTGTTGAGCCATCTCTTCGGGCCCTGAATAATTCTTCTTGATAGATACATCTTGGTAGTATTCTATCATATAGTCATGGATGGCTTCATGCTTTAATTGGCAATGGGATGCAGAGATGACAGTGATCTCATAAGAGCACAATGGTCTGAAAAATCCTTATCACCATGTATTACTTGCGTGTCTGTGGGGAGACTGATAAAATCTTACTGTGCTGTCAGCCATATAAAGACATAGTACATACAATGGTGTCCAGTACATTATACGTTTGTACATAGTAATAAACAATTGCTGTTTTAGGGAATACTGCTCCCACTTCTTAAAAAAACGAGTTTATTGTAAAACTGTATGTCACGTTACCTTGAAAGCAGCCCTGGGCATCCTTGTCCCTTGATTTCATGAAGGGACCACGGTGAGTGATTGACTTTTACCATCTAGACTTAGGCAAGTACACCTTGTGATGTTGGCATGAAGAAATCAAACATATCCCACCATTAAGTGATGTCTGACACTGGGTGGTGGTGGCACATGTCTTTAATCCCTGCACTCAGGAGGCAGAGGCAGGAGGATCTCTGTGAGTTCAAGGCCAGCCTCTACAAAGTGAGTTTCAGGACAGCCAGGACTGTTACACAGAGAAATCCTGTCTCGAAAAATAAAAATAACAATAATAATAAAAGTGATGTCTGACTATATTCTTGCTATAATAGATAAAACTCAAGTCTTCCTCAGCTCTGTTTCTTCCTTCCACATGTATTTAACCAAAGCAGTTTTAGCTTCTTTCTCGTGTACTTGCAGATGCTGCTCAACAGTAAGCAGGCTGTGTTTCCTTCCTTTCAAACCTCATGTCCTTTCTGAGCTGACATTTGCCTCTCCTTTATGCTCTCTTTTCTATATACTTATGATTTCTGGTCATGCATTGATATGGAATAGCTGTAATTTTTTATACACTCCCTGGATTCTTCCTCTTTTGCACAGTATAGACTTTGTGTTAGTGCCATCTGTCCTTACAGGATGGCACCTGAGAAAATCAACTGAAGGGGAAAACGGTTTGTTTTGTTTCATGGGTTTAGAAGATTGGTCCACGACTGGCTGAATGCAGTGCTTAGGGCCTGAGGCGAGACTATCACTGTGGCAGAAGCATGTGGAGAAGGTTATTCATCTCATGGCAGCCAGGAAGCAAAAGGAGAGCTGGAGAGACAGAGTGTGGAATGGGCTTGGGACAATCCTCAGGTGCACGGCTCACTTAGACGCTCCCTTCAACTGCCCACCCACCAAGTTTCTATTACCTCCTAAGAACCCATCAAATTAAGAATCCATGAATAGACTAACTCCTTGATGGAGTCAGACTCCTTATGATTCATTCACTTCTTCAATGTTCTGACTTTGAACACTGGGGCTTGAACACCAAGCCTTCCACATCGATTGCATCCAGATACAGTTGTAACTGACCTCTTCTTAAGAGACTGCTGCTTTGTCTCTCCGTTCCCCCACCCACCCCCGCCTCCCATGTTTGAATGCATGGTCCACCCTTTTTGAATGCATGTCCCCATTCTTTTGGAAGGTGTGCCTTTTTTTATTTTCTTGATTTTATTTCTTGTTTGGTTCAAGCATACTTCCTAATAACGCTCTAAAACATTATAATGTTTCAGTCTGTGCATGTTTAAAATGTCTCCAGTTCATCTCCCCAGGATGATAAGCAGGAAATAGATGGTTCTGATGACATTCCTTTGCTCTGATAACATCTGGGATTGCTATCAATGAGTCTGATGCCAGTTGCTTTGGTTTCTTTGTAAGGGCCTAATTTTCCCCATCTGGGAGCTTATTTTCCATCTTTTAAATACTCTACTCATAGTATTTTGAGTTTTCGTAGCCTATTTTGTGGTGGCGTTTTTAAGGGGAGAGCAACGGCTTGATAACTCTGCTGCTGATGTCATTGTCCTTGTCTTATTCCCTGACTTTAAATTGCAAGTCAGTTGTTTAAACCATTCCCATTACTGTTGTTTTCAATTCTTTCAGTTCTTTTGGACTAGTTTCTATGGCCAACCATGTGTTTTAATTTGGAGAACACATTGTTGCACTTGAAAAGGAGTTATTGGATGCAGGAGTCTATAAATGTCAGTAACTATCAATTAGGATAGTTTAGTGGTGTTACTCAAGTCTTCTATGTATTAAGTGACTTAAAAAAATCTAGTTCTCTGAATCGGTAAATTAATTTCCCTACTGCGAATGTGGAATTGTGTATATTTCCCTTTAGTTCTGTCAATTTTTATTTCATGTCTTTTGAGGCTGTATTATTGAGCATATATAAAGTTATCACCGTCATGTCTTCCTGATAAACTTATTCTATAATTTCTGTAAGATACATGTATGTGGTCCTCTCTGCTAGCTCTCCCTGTCTCACAGTCTTTCTCATCTGTCATTAATGTAGCCGTTCTAGCCTTCCTGTGCTGACTGTTTGTTATCCATCTTTTTACCAACAATTTGCTTTCAGTCTGTGTGGGTCATCGTATTTATTCTTGCATTTAAAATATATCCTGGGGCAAGAGATGTGGCTCAGTGCTTAGGAGGACTGGATGCTCTTGCTGAGGAACCAGTTTCAGTTGCTAGCACCCACACGGTAGCTCACAACCATCTGCAACTCTAGTTCCATGCAATGTGATGCCCTCTTCTGTTTTGGCAGGCACTAAGCATGCAAGTAAGTAGTAAACCTATATATTGGCTGTACACCTATACCTATAATAAAAGTAGATTTTTAAGAAATTGAATAGTGCATCTCTGTGTGTGTGTGTGTGTGTGTGTGTGTGATGTGGAGGTCAGAGACGACAACCTTAGCAGTCAGTTCTCCCTTCCACTTTGAGACAGTGTGTGTTGTCTGCAGCTGTGTACACAGGCTATCTCTGGCCCATGACCCTCTAGCAATTGTACTATCACTGCCTCCCATCTTGTCATAGAAGCCCTGAGATCATTCATGGATGTGCACCCCCGTGTCCAGCTGCACTGAGTTCATGGATGTGCACCACCGTGTCCAGCAGCACTGAGATCATGGGTCTGTACCACTGTGTCCAGCAGGGCTGAGATCATGGATGCGCACCCCGTGTCCAGCAGCACTGGGATCACTGATGTGTACCACCGTGTCCAGCTGAACGTGGAGTCTTCGGTTCAAACTCAGGCCTTCATGTTAATGGAATACGTGCTTTACCTCCTGGGCCGTCTTCCCAGCCCAACTTTTATATGTTTGTTGGGTCATTTTGTCCATTAATATTTGGTGTATTCTTATTTGTGGTATTCCTGGATTTAGTTTGTTCCCTTTGGGTTTTATCTCTCATTCTCCTTTCCTTGCTTCTTTTGATTGCTTCTTGGTTTCTAAGTGACACTACTTTACATTATTTTAATCTGCGCTCCTCAACCGTCTATATTGGTCAGGATCCAATCCAGAACTAGAAAACAACCAGTCATCTATCGAATGAAACATTTAATATAAATCTATGGTGCCTGGGTCCTTGCAAGGCTACAAAAGAGATTTTGAGACGTGATGAGGGTGGGAGGGGCCTGTCACCTTAGAGCTGTGAGAACAAAGTGAGGAGGTTATAATTATGAAAATTCAAAATGTAAAAGTGGAGTCCCATGGAGGTGAAAGCCTCTGGGAAGTCATCTCTGAGTTGGTAAAAGGTGAGACACAGACCCTGAAGAGGAAGAGCTGGAGCTATGTCCAGCAGCCTCAGTGGCGGGAGACTAGAGAGCAAGAGTAGAACAGTTGAAAGTGGAACTCAGTTGCTTCTCCAAGAAGGACCCACCACTGGGCGTGGGGAGGCGTGTGCTGAGCCACCAACAGACAGGAAGCCCACAGGGAGTTAATAGGCAACAAGAAAAGTTCTGGCTTCCCCCCCAACTCTCTTGGGCCCCCTTTGACTGAACCTTACAGGAGACTAGCTGGCAGTGTTTGCAGAGTTCTAACCCTGATTTTCAGATTCTCATAGAGGATAAAGAGTGGGTCTAAAGCTAGGAATAATAACCTGGTATCAGACCTTCCTGCTGTGATGTGGGCACATCTCTCCTCTCCTCCTCTCATTTCTTGTACCCTCCTCCCCTCCCCCCTCCTCTCCCTTCTGTTCCTCTCAAGATTACCTTTGCTACTCAGTTTAAAAGGACCTGTACTTAAGCCTTACATTGTGCCAGTCTCTGAAAATGGTTAAGATTCTTTTTTTGTTTTCTGTTTTGTTCCTGTTTTGTGCCAACTTTTCCTTCTTCAAAGAAAACAGTTTTGCTGAGGGGAGGGTGGGTATTGCCAGCATGTTCCGAAGGGAAATTATAATACAGTCATCCTTCAGTATCCATGGAGAATTGGTTCCAGGACCCCTGCTTATACCAAAATCTGTGAATGCTCAAGTCCTTTATAATAAAACGGCATTGCATTTGCATATAACCTATTCACATCCTCCTATACATTTTAAATCATCTTTAGATTACTTATAATACCTACTACAATGCAAATTCTATGTAAATAGTTGTTATACTGTATTGTTTAGGGAATAATAACAGCAAGGAAAATCTGCATATTCAGTACAGATGCAGTTTTTTCTCTTGATTATTTCCGTTTCTGCTTGGTAGATGGAGTGGACTTGAACTGGTGGATGTGGATGACCAGCTGTATATTGCTGAAAACATCAAGCCCTTGGTAGGCAGAAGGGTGGAGACACTCCAGCTCCATCATCCTCGCTGTGTCTACCATGGCCTTTGCTACATAGACATGAGGAAGGAGGAGGTCCATTTTCTGCTTTGGCTTTGAACTTTGCTAATTAATGTATCTCAGTTGTTCTTAACAGGGGCCAAGGCTCCTGACCAGAGCTTGGGAAAGCCAGCCTTACTCTCCCAATGTAGCTTTAGCAAACTACTTGGGCTCTCAGGCGTGTTGGAGATTCTGCATGTATGACTCCTTTAAGACGAAGGGCAAGGTTATCAGTCCCAGGGGACAGTGAATTTTAGTATAAAAGAGGGTTTCCATATGATTTCTTTCCAACATGAGTGAACTGAAAGAGCCACCATTCAAATCAACTGGAAACCCACGAACTACTCCATGGTAAAAACAGTGTGTGTTGACTGAGCTCTATCATAGCCCTAGCAGGGGAAGCAGCAACAATGTTCAGGTGGCCCGAGAGCGCCACGGGGCACCATTATATGGTCTCTACAAGGGGAAACATTGGAATTGGAATCACTACAGTGTAGTAAAATGGGTTTGGAGCCAGAAAAGAGAATCGGAGAAGAAAAGCAGGTGAGAGAAGACCAAAACGTTTTTATGCAAATATCATCTCTCGTCCCCTTCCTCGTCATTAGCGCCAGGAAACACCGTACTAGGACAGGGTCCACATGACTTATGCTGCCTCTTTATCAGAAGTTCCTCTCTACGGCTCTGTGTGCTGAAGATCAGAGTTTAAAGTGCTCGCCACCCAACCCAGAGGTGCTCTTGGCCAGTATGGCTCCTTGCAGATGTACTGTGTCCCTCGGAGCGGTCAGAGGCCTTTGGGCACAGTCCAGTGACAGTTTATTCTCCTCTGCCAGACAGCTCAGATGAGCCCTTTCTAATCCCTGAGACTCACACTGCATCTGAGTCCCATGACTCGAAGGAAACCCTTATCGATAGCAGGATGAGGTTTCAGATGGGGACATACAAAGTCCTTTAATGAAGGAAAAGCTGCAGACCCCTTTCCAGTTCGGCCTTCAAAGTCATCATTTGCCAGGACACTGCAAGTTTTGAATCCTGTCACCTCTAATAATGCCACCCCAGCTGCAGTCCTTATGTCATATACTTTCTGGTTTTGTGACCCAACTCCATTTTTTTCCCTGTAGACTAGAACACTGACTTGATTTTTCTGTAAATCTGCTATCTGCTCTACAGAGTTAGGGCAGAGCTTGGTGTTTATGCAGCGAGTGAGTCAAAGGGACTGTGGGAAAGAATGCCATCCATGTTGATTGGATAGTCCTCAAATGGAGAGTCAAGCTGTCTCCATTAAGTAAGAAGAGGAAGACCATGAGCTCTCTCTACTTGGGAGAAGAAAACCTGACAATGACATCATTTCCTATCACTGTAGAGAGGATAGCCTGGAGTTCTCTGCTGTGGCTACTCTGTGGGAGCCAGGGCTGCTGGTGACTTGAGCCCTCGGGGAACTGCTCAGACACATGTCAAAGGCGAGCCTGCACCTCTCACCTCTGGTGGCTCCTTTCCCGAGCTTCTCTGTCTCCCTTGCTTAGGAGAGGAGCCATGGTGGTCTATGAGTTCCTAAGTCAAATGCTCTGTCTTGTTATCAGAACAAGGGCCCAATCATAGGGTCCTGGAAACACAGTCCGCCTCTTTAATTTTACTTGTTAGGCACTTAAATCGGGTGGGTTACATAACTAGAAGGCAAATGTCTTTTTCCTGTTGGTTATTGTTTTTAATGCACTTTGGTGTTTTGTCAAACAGGAGAGCAGACAATTACATTTGATAGTGGCTGGGGAGAAATTGGATTTTCCATGATCCTTCCTGAATTGCCATAAGCCATTTCTGGAGCACACGAGGATTCTGAGATTAGCAAAGAACACTCCTCATAGAGCTTTGCAGAGACTGCTTTTTCTGTAGGGGACCCCGCACCCTCTCTGACCCGTTCATTTGCCATCACAGCTCTGGAGCAAAGCCAGGGTGTACGGGGAATTTCCGTGCGTGAATGTCCACATCCTTCATTCATGTCCTTCAAGGGGTTCCTTTCACATTTTCTGATTGTGTTCCGGAGTACATGATGTCAACAGCTCTCGGAACTGTTAAGTTTTCTATTTATCCTCAGGCCAGGAAAAGGCACAGAGCACTGCAGTGTAAAATTACCAGTGTTTTTGACAGTGACCTGGAAGAACTATGGAATGAAGAAATTTAGCTCCGAGAGCTGAGGCTCAGCCCCAGGCCCGCCTTAACCAAGGAGTTCTGCTCAATTATACAGGTCACAGGAAGTTCTGTAATGTTGGAAATATTGAGCTCATCAAACTCAAGGGTGACATTGTTGACACATGTTGACGGATGTCCAGTTTTGGACAGCAGTACTGCATTCGCTTGTTTCTTACCTCCTCCATCCCATTCCTAGTCTGTGTTCATCTTGGGAAGTAGTCCATTGAGTCTTGAAATTCACTTTTGATTCTTTGTGCAGGGGCTTTCTAAACTAGCACACACTCCTCTGAAGGCTTGAAGAGTCATTGAAAAAATTTTTGAACATTTATTTATTTAGTTAGTTCTTTTTGTGAGCGTATGTGTGTGGACATGCATGTGTTCATACCGAGGTCAGAGGACAGCTTTGTAAAGTTGGTCCTCTCCTTCCACCATGTGAATTCTAAGGGTTAAACTCAGGTCCTTAAGAGCAGGGACCAAGGGCAGGGTCCAAGAGCACCGTGGCAGCAAGGGCCTTTACCCCCTGAGCCATCTTGCTGGCTATATTTGGTTAAAGGAAAGTGGATTTATATCTGTGCAGTTATTCTTGCCGAATCTTGGCAAAGGCTGTCGTAATGGTTATGGGAGCGGTCTCAGAGCTAGACCACTGAGTCTGAACCTCTACTCTTCCATCTCCTATGAGTCTGTGAACAAGTTACCCACCCTGTGTCTCAGTTTCACCATCTGCAAAATGGGAATAGCTATAAAAGTACAAACTTCTGGGGCTGTGGGGAGTTAAAAGGTATGAGGCAGTTTCAATAGTTACTAGCAGGTAGAAAATTCTTGATAAATATTAGCTACTAAAGTAGCCATCCTGGGCTGCCATAATAAAATACAATAGACTGAGTAGCTTATCAAACAGAAATTTATTTATTTTCTCACTGGTGGGAGGCTGGATCTCTGCGGTCAGGGTATCAGCATGGCTAAAAACTAGTTAAGGCTTCTCACATCTCGTATGGCAAAGGGAGAAGAAAATCACCTCATTACATGTCCATGATCTCATTTAATCTTAATTGCTTTCCTGGAACCCTATCTTCAAATATAGTCAAAGATAGATTATAAATTTAACATATGAAATCTGGAGAGACATGGTTTAGTCTTCTGTAGTTACCACTTTGTATGTAACATGTGTGCACACGCGTGTAGAACCTAGAGGACACCTGCAGGCACCATTCGCCTTTCTTTGAGAGGAGGTCTCTCACGGCCTCAAATTCATTGAGTAGGGTAGGCAGGCTGGACCCTGGCATTTGAAGCACCTTTCAAACCTGGGTTCTGGAGGATCAAACCAAGGTCCTTATGCTTGTGAGGCAAATGCTTCACCAACTAAGCCCTCGTCCCAGCCTCGGAAGCTAGACTATTTTAGATTATATGACAATTTAGAACGTCTACAGATGTGTTGTCATGTGCACAAAGTTCACGCTGGGCAGAAAAGACAGAGAAAGAGCCCAAGACGGGATTATGTGAAGAAATATGATAGAGCCCAGTAAGAGTGTGCTTTAGTGCGGAGATAATTCTCCAGTGTCCTTGCTTGAGCCACCCTCTAGACAGGTCCTTTCCATAATGGCTGTGTGGTTTCTGTAGCAAGTTCTTAGTGGTCACTTACGTTGGGAGTAGCTTCTTCTTGTCTGTAGTTTGTTACTTGCTTCTGAGGACCATTTTAGCTTCTTCAGGTGTCACTGGCATCTTCTTCAAAGGCTGAAGATGCATAACCTCAATGTATTTTCTCTCTCTTCAAAAATCCTTCATACAAAATGCTTCTTTCATTTCCTTTCCTGGAAGCTTTTTATCTTGGCTGTGACATATTTAAAGGACTGTTGTATGTGTTCTTCTTTGGGAAATTCTGCGTATAGGGCCCAGCTCTTCTTCTGAAATGCAACTTCAATTGTGTGCTGATGCATCTTTCTGCTCAGCATCCTATTGCATTTAGAAATGACTCTGTTGTACCTGTCATGATTCAGTGGACAGAGAACATTGACAACTCTCCAGCCTCCATACTGAGCTGGGAGATCTGGGATGGGAAGGTAGGAAGCATGACATTTATTGACGTTAAGTAATTTGTTCAAATCTCATGACTAGAGAAATGGAGAGCCAAAATTACTCTTTGGGCCTATAAATTCTAAAACTCAGATCCATTTCCTACATGTCAAAGGACTCAAGCAAAACATATCCAAGAGAAACTTCTTTAAACTTTTTCTTTCAGGCTAGAGAGATGGGTGAGTTTGTGAAGCATAAAGATCTGAGACTCCCCACTCACACACACACTCACTCACTCACTCACTCACATACAGACACTCACACACACTCTCATAATACATACATATTTTCTCTCTCTCTTTTTCTCTCTCTCTCACATACACACACACACACACATTCTCTCTCTCACACACACACTCACACACACACACACACACACACTCACATGTTGGAACAAGGAGCTGCTTGTTGGTTCCTGGCTGCTCAGCCCTGAAATAATCACACAGAAAGTGTATTAATTAAATCACTGCTTGGCCCATTAGCTCTAGCTTCTTATTGGCTAACTCTTACATATGAATTTAACCCATTTCTATTAATCTGTGTATCACCACGTGCCAGTGGCTTACCAGCTAAAGTTCTGGCATGTCTGACTCTGGTGGTGGCTTCATAGCATCTCTCTGACTCCGCCCTTCTTTCTGCCAGCATACAGCCTACCTTCTCCCCCCCCAACCACCTAGTTCTGTTCCTTCCCTTCCATAGGCTCAAAGCAGTTTCTTTATTCACTAACCAATAAAAGCAACACATAGACAGAAGGACCTCCCTCCCTCGCCCACATACACTCTCTCTATCACACACACACTCATACACACATACACACACACACTGTTTCTCTCTCTTACACACACACTCACACACACTCACACAGTCACACACACAGCTGGGTACACACTTGTAATCCCAGCACTGGGGTGGGGGAGACAGGCAGGTGGATCCCGGGCTCACTGGCCAGCTGCTATAGCTGAAGCTATGATCTAATGACAGATCTTCTATGTAAAAATGAGGTGGAGAATGACCAAGGAAGACAGCCAATGTGAGTAGCACGTGTACCCAAACTAACATACTTGCACTTGCACACACAGAAAGATACACTCACATACACTGACACAGAATAAAGGTTTCTTTAAACTTGTCAGTATGTCCGTCAGTCTCTTAAAATGCTGTCAAATACATTTGAGGTATTGACAAGTCTAAGAAAATATATAATTTTAGTCATTTTCTTTCTTCCTGGTGTGGTTTCTTTTTTCTCCTTTTCTTATGAGGAATGAATCGCTTTCTCTCCCGCAATCTTTGAGAGTCCCCTTCTTTAAAGCATAAAGCCAGTGACTTTCACACTGTCCCAAGAGAATGTGTTTATTAACTTGGTTATAAATATTTGAACTCCGCACTCTAAATTCAATCTCTCAGATCTAAGAAAATCATGTTAAAATGCATTTATGATTTATTACTTCCCTAATATCAAAGTGAGTTGCAGTAATCAAAATATGACTCTTGTTTCCTATGTTCTACGGAGGAGACAGAAAATAGAAGATCCTTCTACTCAAGTTCCCTAACACAAGCTGGTATCCACACTGAGGAACACACCTATGAAACTTCAGGGTACCAAGGGAAAGGAGAAATTCCTGAAAGAATTTATAGAGGAAAATAAATTAGGTTGCCTTCTGCGAAGTCAAACTCAGAATATCTTTTGACTTCTCATGAGCAACATTGGATGCTAGAAGACAATGGAAGAGTGCTCCAAAATCCTGAAGGAAAGACATTTCATCAGAATAGCCTAAGTTTAGCCAAACCACTAGTTAAATAAAGAGGGGGAAGCACGTTAAATGTGAAGTTGTAGCTTATACTCACACAGACTAAGGGCGAAGCCCAGCAAAACAGAAAACAGCATGAAAGAGGAAGCCATGAGTGAGGATGGAGTTTTGATTGCCAACTTGATTGCTTCTTAGTAAAAAGACCCAGGGAACTAATGATGCCCACGTTTGCTGTGTTGGTGCAGACTTTTCCAGAAAGGACTAAGTGAGAAGGGAAGAGCAACCCTTACTGTGGAGGGATCTTCTCATGAACTGGTCTCCCAGACTAAACAAAAGAGGGGAAAGGAGAAAGCCAGCAGAGTGCTGAAATCCTTTTCTTTGCTTCCTGATCTGCCCACATATGAACAAGCAACTTCTGGTTCCTGCAGCCACAGCTGTGAAGCATCTCTGCCACTGTGCCTTCCCCACCATGGTGAATTATGCCCTCAAGCCACAAGCTACAGCAAATCTTCATTTTTTCACCTTGCTTCTTGTCAGTAACAGGCACGGTGATGAGAAATGTAACCAATATACCATGGGATGCAGAAACAGTGGCTCTAACCTATAAGGGCAGAGAGAGAGGAGCCTGAGTAACAGTGGGGCAGTAGCTAAGAAGCAGGCATTCCAGACAGGGGCAAGAGATGTCTGGTGGATACCCGGAGGAGGGAAGAGACTGGGCCACTTGACAAATGAAAATATTGATGTGACCATAAAGACTCCATTTTTAGATTGGTAGGTTGTTGTTAAAGTTCGTCGTTAGACAAACCCTAAGAAGGCTTAGTGATAATCATGGAAAGACTCATACATGCTCTCAGCTTTGACAGCATACATGTACAAGTACAGTGACAGATGCTGACAGTTGGAATGGGGGTAAGGGAGAAGAAGGAAAGTGAGGGCAGTGTTCTCATCCAAAACGGATCTGCTGAACAGACACTGGAAATGTATTTAACATTGCAAATGTATATTATTTATATTATAAACATAAGGAAGAAGAGACACTAAGCCTCAACTATTCACATTTAGCAAAAGAAAGTGTCAAGGTGGAAGGAGGAAATGTCACGGAAGGTTAAGTATCACTCAGGCCAGGAACTGAATGTTGTTGAAAAGTAATAAAAAAGAGAACTCTATTAGAATTAAAAAGGCAGGCACACACACACCACTAAATAAAAATTATTCCCTCTGGAAAAAAGAGATTGGACATCAGGAGGATAGAAGTAAAAGATTATGGTATTTATTGTAAGCACTTACATATTTTTATAACATTTATTAATTTCCCTATGCATCTATGTTGTGTTGTGTGTGTGTGTATGTGTGTGTCCATGCATGTATGCGTTTGCCATGGTACACATGTGTTGGTCCCAGGATTGACCTCAGGCTACCAGGCTTGGTGACAAGAACCCTTACCCTCTGAGCCAGCTCATTATTATTCACTTTGTCCAAGTTCATGAGATATTTTGTGACATATACATGTGTATGTATATATTAATACACACAATTAATTTTAAAATAACACTTGTGAAAACATGTTAGTCTGTTGGATATTTCAACTTTTCAGTCTATTCTAGTAAAAATGGTGGAGTGGATTGTTAGAAAAGAAAACAGGATGCTCCTGAAGATGAAAACTGGAAGAAAAGTCAGGTTGGGATTGCATTTTTAAAGAACAATTTCTATATATTAAGGATATGGAAATTAGTTCTCTATCAATTAAATCAACCACAGAACCCTAAAGAGGCAAAAATCTGGAACAAGAAGTGATCAAGAAGCCCAAACAGCTTGTGAAGCCTAGGGCTTCCTTAGAAGGTCATCTGCTGTCAATCACAGTGCCGAGCAGATGTCAATAGACGTAGCTACTGGCTGGCTCACCCAGCCTTGAACGCTGCTTAGATAGAACACTGGGTTAATTATCTCAGTCCAGTCCGAGCCATAGGGGAGTAGATACTCTTAGAAAAGTCCCCAACTTGTGAACTCGGGTTTTTATGCCCTGTTTCCAGTCTGCCTTCTCTTTCCACACACCAATGGTGTTCTAACCAATTCTTAGAACTATTTATTTTTATTTTATGTGAATGGCTGTTCTGCCTGCATATGTCTGCTGCTTGTCTTTATAACTCTGTCCGTGTGTTGTTACTTTCCTCTTTTCTGTAACATTTACCTGGCTAAAAGCATCCGAAAGAAGGGTTCGTTTCTGCTCCCAGTTTGTGGAAACACATCCACCAACATGGGAAGACACGGCAGCAGGAGCTTGAGGGAGCTGGTCATTCGGGTCTGTGGTCAGGAAATAGAGAGCCGATAAGCAAGGGGGCTGGGCCATCAAGACCTGCTCAGGGTGACCCACATCCTCCAGCTGGGCTCCAGCTTTCCAATCTTCCACAACATTTCGTAAAAGGGCCACCAACTAGAGACTAAGTGTTCAAACACATGAGCGTATGGGAGACATTTCACATTCAAGGCACAATACTGAGCTGTGAAAAGTCATCTAGGATGTTGGGATTTTTTTATTGCACGCTTTGCTCCAAAGAATTTGTCAGCCAAGGCTAAAGCAATAGCCTGAGGACAATTGGTCAACTTATATCTGGTGACTTCAGGCAGAGTCCTTGTACTGTGCGGACGACCAGGTATATACCCACCTGTCGAAAAACAGCCTCTGAGCAATTAAGACAGGACTGCAGGTTATTGTCTGTCAGCTGGAAGAACAGCAAAGTGGGAGGGTTCCTTTGTTCTCCCTGCTCCTCCGAACCAGGCGGGATGGATTTCCAAGCCTGCCTTGGTAAAGCGAGCTTTGGTCTGTTGTCCATGGGCATTTGTGTTTACTTTGTTCAAGCGGAAGCAACAATAGGGATTATAGGAATTCAGTGGGTGGTGGTGGTTTAAATTGTTCTCGGAAGAACATCCTTCCAACGTTGACTGCTTGCGAGTGTAGAAGTGGCTAGGACAGTTAGAGCCCGTGGAGGGCTTCGTTACAGTATGTGAAACTAGGGAGCTTTCAAATGAGCTCAGCCGTTCTGAATTTCATAAAACCGTCCTGACACCG
Source organism: Ondatra zibethicus (assembly GCA_004026605.1). Lineage (NCBI taxonomy): Eukaryota > Metazoa > Chordata > Mammalia > Rodentia > Cricetidae > Ondatra > Ondatra zibethicus. The sequence continues at coordinate 155,434 of PVIU01001832.1, forward strand.
TCTTTGAAAGAACATTAGGTCCCTGTAACCATGTTTATTATGTGTCTATTCTGTCAATTTCAGGGCTGATTCCATCCTGGCATAAGGAAGTGAATTCTGAGGCACAGAGGGAATCCAGAGGGCACCCATCGGTTGGCAGCAGACTAGCTCCATAGTGTGCTAAGTTTGTTGGTTATATGAGCTGAGTTGGGGCTGGAGAGAAGGGCATTTACTGCTCTTGAGGAGGACCAGTTTTTGGTTCCCAGTATCCAGCATCCACTTCAGGTGCTTTACAACACCAACTCTAGGTGATCCAACTTCCTCTTCTGGCTTCTGCAGGCACCTGCACACACACACACACACACACACACACACACACACACACACACACACACACACTTGCACAGGGCAAATAAAATTGAAAAAATTTAAAAAGTGAACCAAATTCTATTTGTCTAACTCCTCAAGTTCCTGGTCCTCAAAAACACTTCCCTCACATCCTTGGAAGGGCAGCCCGCCATTCTCCAGCTTTGTTAATAAGATTCTTAAAAAAAAAAATAAAAAATAAAACCCAAACCCAAAACAAAAGAGACAAGTCTTGTTTGCCATCTCTCCATGGGCATTTTCTGAATTCCTCATCTTGAAGGCTTGGGACCATTTCATTATGCCCCCAGTGTTCCCTGAGTTTCCTCTATTCTGGGGCTGGGGCCTTGGAGACGGTCGGCAGTTGGAGCTGGGGTGGCAAGCACTACCCGCCATGGCTCCGGCCTGAGCTTTAGGAACTCCAGCCCCCTCTGTGAGCGCTCTGAGAAGCTCCTCCATAGCCATCCTTCCATGCCCTTCTCTAGGCTTGGCAAGCAGCAAGAGGGAGGTTTTGGGGCTCTCCAGCTGCAGAGACCTGGGATTGTCATCAGGGAGGCTGCACCTGGGCTGGACCCATTTGTACTGATGGCACTGGGTCCCGCACTATCTGTGCTGCCCTAAAAATAGCTCTCAATTAACATTGCATTTCAAGAATTGGAAAATTTCCCAGAAGTCCATTCTTTTTTCCTTTTCTATTTCATTACATTTTGCAGTAATAATACACAAGCCTGTAGAAAACATGACGGGTAATGAAAAAATGTAATTAATATAAGCAGCGTAAGGCATGTTTTTCTCTCTGTTGTCCTCATAGAAAATCGCAGCTTTAAACCAAGCAGGATATGAAAATGCATAAATGCCCCCTCCCTAATCAGCTGTGGTTTGTAAATATCTTATGCAAAAACACTTAAGTCAACTGTCAGATTTTTTTTTTATAACATTAAGTCACACATTCTTGTTTGAAAAAACAAAACTCCCTTGTAGGATAAATTGAGTGATTTGGATAACTGTGAGACTGGGTGGTGATGGTGCAGGTCTTCCTCAACAAACCTAAAACCTGGCAGTGCTTTGTTCCTATGAGTCTGGACTGAAGGCCTTAATTGCCCTGCTTCTTGGGACCCTCAATGCCCATGCAGTGTGAATGTCCTTGCTACTGTTTCACACTGACCCAACCCCATTCCATTAGCCAAAATAAAGTGATTAAGAAGACAAGAGGCTGTGCTATATTCTGGTATTCTTGAGACCACTTCGGTTCACTTGTGTGTACCACTTAGCAATTACCTCGACGTGCTTGATGAGGGGGTCAAAGTTGAAATCAAACATTTCCCCAAATATCTCCCAAGGCCAGGGCTTAGCGTCTGATTTCACTTGATTGTTCCTTGGTTCTTTATTCTTTTAAATGGCAGCTGTCATATTTTATTGCATACTACTTAATTCCGTCTTGTTCCAGTCTCTGCAGGATGACTGTGGTATGTGAGAACGTGAGGACTCTGACCTTATCCCTTCTGTTCGGCTAGGCTCCCTGGTGAAGGCAGGTTCCCCCAGATGAGAAGCGGTGCCTCTCTGCTGTGGCATTCTGGGCAACCATTTGGAGTCCCAGATGTAGGAAATGAAATAATCCACGCTCACACAGTCACAGAGTGCCCATCTGGCACCCAGGAACCTTGCGAGATAGAAGCACACAGGCGTGAGCTCACTTTTGTTATGGCATCTCACCAGCAGGGCTGCAGCCAGCCAGATGAAAGGGATTCTGGGATGCAAACTGGCCTTTTTCATTGCTCTCTCTTTATGCCTTTTGTTCCCACCTTGGGACTACATACACATGCAAATCACATATGTGTACATACATACACACACACTCACATGCACTGAACTTTTTAAAACTTGGGGAAGAGGGGAAGACAGAGACAGAGGCAGAGCAACCATTGCAAAGAGCAACATTCTTTTCTTAAAGAGTGTTGAAGGAAAACTATTCACTAACAGCTAATCCTCCCCAAGCCGCCCCCTCCCAAGCACACTGTCTGGTCCTGTACTTGCCATAGTCTTTGTGCCTTCCACTCTAGTCCTCCCAACAGTGGGTGAAATTTCATTAAGTCTCCCTGTACCTTGCTTCTTGTATACCATCCTAGATATGAGAAAAGACATGGTGGGAAGGGCCTAAGAAACCACCCAGAGGCATCCCTTTCTAGTCTCCAAACAAAATTTACAGGACAGCCCAATAAATGACCTCAACTCTTTTTCTTCAGTTTTCTTTTTAAGAGTGTGTGCCATAGTCAAAGCCACAGAAGCCCTGCCAAGGGGATGCTGGCCAGAGAACACCTGGGGCTGAGTATGAGCATGTGTGATGGCAGAGGCTGACTGTCCCCACAGAGGCTGGCTTGCTGACATTTAACCCAAGTCATAATTAAAGAGCGAGGCAGATGTGTAAACTCCTGGGACAGGGGATAATTGTTACATAAGGTTTCCCTTAAACTATGGCTCTGCTGTGTTATCCTTTAAAAACACACATTTTGAAGAGAGGTGGTAGCTAAAGACAGGGGTGCGATCCCTAAAGTAGCAGTTAACTCTGGGCAGGGACAGAAATGTGGCTTAAATGAAATGTGGTTAAGTCATGTACTGATTTGTATCACAGCGGCATTAAAAAGAGGAAAAAGATCACCTTAGACATTGTACTTGATGTTGCTGGGACTGCCTATAAGAAGTGTCAGGTTACGTTAGCCTTCTGAAATATCATATCAGCTCTCAGCACTCCCAGTTTCCAAAGAAGACAAGTTCAAAGCCAGCAGGGGGAGAAGGGTGCCACGACACAGGCAGAGTGCATCCCTCACCTCTGCTGACCAATAGCACATAGGAGAAAGGGAGTTCCAAGGAGTCGAGTTCCAAGACTCAGAAATATTAGGGATAGAAAAACAAAGGGTCCCTCCTCGGGGAGCTTGCTCGCTCTGCTCAGGCACTCCTGTCTTTCCAGAGAATGCTCTCCTGAGTTTGCTAATCCAGAGTACTGAGTGGGTAGCACAATGAGATGTTTGTAAATATGATAAACCATTACAATATTACAGCTTTTCATTTGGAAAGCCATTTAGGCAAGAAATGATTACTGACCCATGATATGTAAATGATGGAAATGCAGAAATTAGTATTTGGGTCAACTCATGTATTTTTCAACCATGAAATGAAAATCACATTCCAATTCATACATGAAAGCATCACGGTGCTATTAGTTGGCTATTGTGTTAATTTATTATTGTCTTAGTTAATGCTTTCAGAGCCACAGTGAAGCTAGATGTCTACTTCCATGTACTAATGTCAGAGCTGAACAGAGGCATGTGCTCCACTGAGCCAGTGGCTTTCCTGAGGGAAGGCTAGGGCAGCTGGGTGGAAAGAGAGCTCATCTGAAGGGCAGGCTTAGGGGAACTCTTCACCAAATATGCCAAACGTAAGCCCCAGTCCACCATCCATTTTTTTTGAAAGTTTATAAAAACCCTCTTGGAAAATTATATCCTCTACCAAGCTTCAGTCTGCCCTTGAGGATGTAAAAGAATCCCACAATGGAACTGGACAGAAATGGGTCAGCAGTTAAGAATACTGGCGGCTCTTCCAGAGGATGTAGGTTCAGTTCCCAGTACCCATAAGGTGGCTCACAACTACCTGTGAGGCTGATCTGATGTCCTCCCTGACCTCTGCAGGCATTTTTTGTGTGTGGTGCACTTGCATACATGCAGGTAACCGCCTCCCCCATATACAATAAAGTTAAAAAAAAAAAGGATCCTCCAAAGACCTTTGTCTTCAAGGCTAAAAACAAAAGAGGCTCACCGTGATAATGACTCAGGAACTCAAAGCAGTGATATTTGGATCCCAACTGCTAATGTTGTTAAGACTTTAGTAAGTGAAACAGAAGAGAAAAGTCCTGGCGGGTGGAAGGCATGGGAAAAGGCCCACAAGGCCACCAGGCCAAAGGTTTCACTAAAGGAAGTTATTGTGGAGCGGAGGGTGTGCCTGTGTGGATATGTCTCCAGGCAAGTGGACTCTCAGGAGTAGAGAGGAGAACTCAAGGCTGGTGAGCAGGGCGGCAGGACAACCACTGAGAAACAGCCTGGCCAGCAGCAGCTATTGCATTGAGCTTCTGCAGAAGAAATGAAGCAGGGGGCCAGTTGAGAAGAGGAACAGCCTCATGGCTTTGCCGCCCCTGAACCTGGGGCTGCACATGCCTCAGGGTGAATGCAGACCAACACAAAATTAAACTCTAGCTAAAGCATTAGGAGATGTTCTTGTGTAATTATTATATTTTTAATTATTTTTTTGTAACTTTGTAAATGACAATGTTGTGTCCTCGTGTCAAAAAGTTGAACACACTTGAAAGCTTAGAGAAAGATGGACTAGGGCTGGGGCATCCCTGAGTATGTATGTTAGGAGGAAGAGTGTGAGGGATGGAAAGAAAAAGATGGATTGAGAGACAAAAAAATGGGGTCTCCAAAATAAGTTCCAATTCTGCTTGTAGTGGACTGATTTACTGCCAACCCCTACGCTCAGTGGATTCAAAGCCTGTGATGCTGAGAGGAGAGGCAGTTGGCTTTGCTTCCTGATCTTGTTATTTGGCTGCAGGAACCCTGGGCATCCTGTCTGCACAACTGAGGCTTAGTACTTACTTTGGACTCCAAGATTGCATAGCACTGAGACTATTTGGCCCCTGGTTATAGGGTATACCAACCTCAGAGACAAGCATTTAGCCAAGGTCTTCTTGAGGAACTCAAGACCAAGGAGCTGAGGTCAGCATCCCTAAGATGCTTCTGATGCAGGGCAGTTTTGAATGAGTTGGTGAGGCCAGTGGTTCTCAATGGTGGTCAGATGGCCTCCTACGGAGGGCCTTGGGAATTCCCATCAGAATTTCCCAGATGTCACAATATTAGGCTAGAGCCTGAGACACTTGACATCTATACACAAAACAGCCCCACATGATGAAGTCCCACATGGCTTCTGAAGGCCTTGCCAGCCATGCCTGCAAGTGAACCTGTTAATAATTACCTGACTGAAGCCCAACTCCAGTTTGCATGCTTCGTTGCTTGATTTTAACACACACTCAGCGTTCCATGAATTTATAACTCCATGTAAATTAGAGGAAGACTATATTTTGTCTTGTTCAGAACTTCGCCAAGACTTGGGCAAAGAAAGACCACATTCCTAGCAGTTATAGTTCTGAAATAGCAATGTTCCACCAGTCCAGGGGTCTTAAGGCTTGAAAGCACTTACCACTTCATCGTACCTTTCATTGTGAACTGATTTCTTTTGTTCCTCTTGCAAATTATATTTAGAACATTATATCACTACATAAAACTATATATGTGAATAACAAACTATATTTATGCTCAGGATTGTATAAGAAGGATTATTATAAAGTTGTTTGTTTTATTTTAATAAAAAGATGCCATGCTCATGCCTGTAATCCCAGCACTTGGGAGGCTTAGAGAAGAGGGTTGTCACAAGCTTAAAGGGTCAGCATGGACTACAGAATAAGATCCTGTTTCAAAACAAACAAACAAATAAAGGTGCTGAGTCTGAATGGCTGATGACCTCAGACTTAAACATCTAAGAAACTTAAATATAATGCTTAATATGAGATCAGCTTTTATTTGATGCTGGATCAATCCATAGCTCTTTGCTGATGTTCTCTGATTGGCCTGGCAAGGAGTAATTTAGATAATGTATAGTGTACTGCAGACACAAGGAGGCATGAGATCCTGGCAAATAGTTGTCAATAGCATTCAAGATGAGGTGGTAGGGATAAGGGCTATGCCAACCGTGAGCACTTAAAAGCACATACCTGGAAGGTCAAGCAGGAAGTTGATGGTCAGTCATGAGAGTAAGCAGATCCTGTTGTCCCAAAGTCCAGGCTGTGGATGCGAGAGGAAACCCCACCTCTCAGGAAAGGACCAGACAAAAGTAAAGCCTCGGCTTAAATGACTAAAACTGGGGTCCAGAAACAGAAATGAAGCAGAAGGCTGACACCCCAAATCTAGGCAAAAGTGGGACCTTGGGCTTAGGGTACAGGCTAGAACTCAAAGAAACTGGGGTCCAGGAAAGGGCAGCAGTAAGAGAGTCTCCCTGTTGTGTCATAGACCTTCAGGTCAGTGTGGCTTACTATGCTGTGCTGAAAACACATATCAGCTTCTGTGCTGGATTTTGAGAAGGAAGCCAGGTGCAGAGGTTGGGAGCCAGGGGTGGCTTTGACATTTAGGGAGTCAATGATCTAACTGGAAGAACCCATATACAGAAGTTTAAGAGACGAGTCCACTGGCCAGTTAACCGAATGCTGTGCAATATTTCAAGGGAACATGAAGATGCTGATCTCTGGCCTAGGTCTACAGTTGCTTTTATAAAGAGACCAATAAAGAGTTCAAGTTCATTGGTAGGTGACTATGTTATTTATTATAAGTAACAACAGTAACCCTGGAAAGGTATAAAATGTCGGCTATATCTATGTCAGTCCACTTGGCCTTTGACACAAGATAATTGGAGTATGTCAGCCTTATTTCTTATTTTGAAAATCAACAAAGCTCAGAGAAGTTTACTCATTGTGTTAAGCCACGTCGCCATAGGGATCAGAGGGGACGATTCTATCCCCACTCTGCTACTTTGGCCTGGCCTGCAACTGCACTTCCCACAGCTCCCATGGGTATTTTAGTTTCCCCCTGACCTTACGCTGAAATTAAAGTTGTGTTAGTTAATTTTTTTCACTGTTTTCTCGAAATACCTAACAAAAACAACGTAAGGAAGGAAGGATGTATTCGGCCCACAGTGTGAGGGCCCCGTCCTTAAAGACAGGGAGCTCAGCGATAGGAGCTGGAGGCAGATGGTTACATTGTATCTGCGGGAAGCAGGGAGAGATGAACACTGATGCTCAGCTCTCTTCCTCTTTTATTCAGTTCAGGACTGCAGCCAATGAGATGCTGCCTCCCTTCCCTCCGCAGTTAAACCTTTCAGCAAATACCTTCGCTGACACACCCAGAGGTGTGCTTCCATGGTGATTTTTAAAGCAGCCAAGTCAACAATGAGGATTAGCCATAGTAAGAGGCTTACACTTAAGACGCGTGTGAACTCTGGATATGATCAGGATGACTGTCAGAACTATTAGGAGATAAAGACATGGATCTAGACTTTCAGATCCAGGTACTGCTCTACATGTTGGGGCATACTGAATTGACAAATGACAGTTCCTCTTCTGACTGATGGATTGCATTTGAATGAATACTGTTCTAACAACAATGACACGATCCAGGAGGTGTAAAAGCCACCACCTAAGTGCCATGTGTTTTGTTTGGATCTGTGGAATGTTAGGGCTGGCTATAAAACAGGTCTTATTTCCCACATTTAGTAAATACATTAATAGCAATAGTTAACATAGGGGGTTCACTCATTCCAGGAAAGAGCTACTTAAGGGGCTACACAAGAGCAGGTAGGTGACCAATGGAGACTTGAGCTCAGGTTCTTATACCCAGGATCCTAACCTTCTTCATCTGGTGATGAAGCAAAATCCTAGGCCTACATTTGCCTGCAGAAGTCTGCCTCACCTTTTCCAGTGTGGTAAGTCAAAATCGGGTGCAGCATCCTGTCACCTTAACATTCTGTCATTTATGAGCAAAGGCAGCCAGTGGATATTTACTCCTTAACCATGTCCACTGTGACAGTGATGAGGTGGCACCTCTGAAGTCAGTACGATGCTCATTCCTGACTCTGAAGAGTTTCCTCGTGTACTATGACTCCATCCACACCCCTTCAGCTGCAGGTGTTTCAGGAGGGAATGACGTTGGCTTTTACTTGGGGAATCTGAGACCTACCTTAAAGCACCTACCTTAAAGTTCCAGGAGCCTCTGAGGTCACATGAGATCAGTCAGGAAAGGAAAAGAAGATGGGATGATGCTTTGGCTGGGTCCTTCCCCACTTTGGAAGGCTCATCATCTTCTTACTAGTGTGTTCCCAGGAAGGCCACGGGAACTTCCTGGGCATCATTGACATTATTATTTAGCTTGCGGGAATGTAGCAAAACTCCAAGTTTACATTAAATGAACTTCCTTCAGCTATTCAGTTAACCGTGGTGTCATCCAAGGGAGATTTTTCGAGAACACCCCCTTTGCAGTTCCTGGGGAATTAATGAAGCCAAGTAAAGAGGGGTCCTTAGAAGGCTTGAGTTAACATCTCCCAAGTTTTCTGTGATTGACTTGGGCAGAAAATAGAATACTGAATAATGTGTAAATGGCTTTTCCTTATAAATACATTTATCTGAAGAACTTCATTATTACATAAATTACTTCTTCAAAATTAATTTCCACTTATTTTAAAGAGATGAAACCCGTGTTTTCAATGCGCTTAGTAGAGTTCAGTGATCACATATAATAACAATGTATTAAAAGCTGCACAGAAAAGAAACCATTAAAAAAAACCCATAATTCAACAGACGAAAATAATGACAGACTAGCCATTCATGCAAATTAGTTAACTCACATTTATCAAAGAAAATATTTCATAGCATTAACAACACTGTCACTTAAGAAAAATTAAACAGGGCTCGGAACCACACATTCATTTTTACCGCTCTCATTATTCATTTGTGTGTTTCTTTCCTCCTGTTAAAACAAAATCGCAAGTTTCGGATTCAAAGTTCAGCAGGGAAAGAAGCAGATGATTTTCTGCTTTTCCCTGACCCTGAGGTTAGCAGCAGTACAGCAATGGGAACAAATCTGGCTTGAAACCTGTCCAAACCCACATCTCCCAGGGTGCAGGAAAGGCAAGGAGTAGGATGTGCAGCGGATATGAACATGAGTAATCTTGGAAATCGAAATATTAAACATATGTCAAAGATTATCAAATACACATCCGCACGCCTCATAGAGATGTCTTTCATCTGAGGAGCTCCGACCACGTCAGTGTGCGCAGGCCTTCTGGTCCTGCAGGCCTCGTCCAAGCTTGGCACGCCAGCTGCCACGGCACAGAGTTTTAGATGGCTGCCTGCAAAGTCAGGTTTCCTTAAAGATATTAATCTCTGTGCCTGTCTGGACACACTTTCTTAATGTTCCACATGAAGCCATCATCCCAGAAAGCTGTGCAGTTGGGAAAATTCCCTCCAGTCTTTGACTTGTTTTCTGAGGGTGAAGTCACTAGAACCCATGTTCAACTCTCTTACAAAGCTTCAGGTCAGCGAAGAATGTTCCAGATTGAGAAACTGAGTATATTAACAGCCAGGCACTTGTTCAGAGAAGGCTCTGGCTTTACCCCTTTCTTCCATCAGACATGATGCTTGATAAGTTCCCCCCATCTAAACCTTGTCCTGTGGGGAAATTGAATTTATATTTTGAAAATTCAGTTTTATCTAAAAGCATATAATAATACTATTGCTTTGCAAACTGACTTTAGATGGTATTATTTTATAAAAAAAAAATCCCTGGGGTAACTTTACTTTTTCTTTGCCTGTTTTCTCATCTGTTTATTGTTTGGAGGCAGCTGATCTCCATATCTTATGAGCTTGTGTCTAGTGTGAAGAGAGTGTCAGCTCTCCAGCTTTGTCCGATTAAAGTCACACACTCCAGAAAGAACCCCTTGGGTGGTAACTGGTACCGTGAGGCCGGATCCCTTCTCGGCATCCATTCATCATGAGCAAACACCACAGCTTTGCACAGTGTCTTAATGACACACTACCTGAACTGTCCTGGCACGAACATGAGATGACAAGGGACCAAATACCTCCCTTTCTACCCTCTCAGAGAGCCAGAATTGGACAGATTTTTATGGGGTTTGGAAGGGCTTGGGCGAAACGAGGTAGGGGAAAGCAAAAGAAACAACTAGTTTGGCTGAACTGCTCCAGGAAGCAGTGCCTTCAATCAGGTCATGCAGTGATTGGGGAGACAGCTGGGATCTGTCCGCGGGGGAGAAAGGTCAAAGCACTGTGGCGGGGCATGAACCGACTCTCCTGGACACTCCTCTCTCCTGCTGGTCTGGAGGAGCAGGCGGGGTGTATCTGACATCTCCGTGCATCTCCCATGATGCCTTCTTCCCTTCTGTCTTTCCACTTGGAGGAGGAGTCTGCTCATCTGTGGCCCTTCAGCCTCTGGTTCTGTGAGGTAGAGGAAGCGCGCCTTCTCCAGCTCCATCCTTCAGGGAATTCGCAGGCACCACGAAACATAGTCTTCAAACCTTGTCCTGTAGCCAGGGCTGAGGGAGAGAAGATGGTCTGTAGAGAAAGATCTGAAATATGCCAGTGCACACTTGGGAGGGAGATTTGCTTATCGAGTTTGTCCTACACCAAAGCATATGTTTTGGTTATTAAGTTAAAACATCTTTGATGATAAAAAAAATAATTGCCCTGTTAAATTGTTTCTGTTAACATAGTATAATCCCCAGATTACATTTTGAGAAGGAACTATGGGAAAAAATGTATCTTGTAATAATTTCACTGGCTTTGCCAATAGATACCTAAAAATACAATTTGATCTTCTCCAAACTCATGTGATCTCCCTTACCCCACATCTGCTATCTTTGGAATTAGCAAAGGGTGCTCAGTACTGAGCACGCTCTTCTCTTATGAGACCAAAGCTGAAGACAGGGCTCGTTTACCAGCTGAGTCATGAAGCGTGTCCTATGCTCCATGGTCTTCCTCCAGTCCTGCAGAGTTACTGTTTCTCCGTCTTTATCTTTAACCTACATCTCATAAGCTGAGTCAGTGAGAGGCTCCGTTCCTCCAGGCCTCATCTGTCCTGCTGGAACCAAACAGGTCTGGGGCTGCAGCTGCTCTCTGAGCCTGTCTTCCTCTGGACTAAGGAGAATCTGCAAGGAAAGCCTAAATGCAAATAGTTATATTTTAACTGCTCTATAATATTTTCCCTTTCACCCCCCGCCCAGCTATTTCCTTTAAGACTGGGTAGAAAACTGGACTTTGGGTCTAACTGATAAGGGGTGGGAAAAGGAAGAGAGGACCTGCAGGTCTAGATGTTGGGTCTTTTAAGTGAAACATGATTCTTTACATGATTGGGATGTGTATGTGGGGGGGGGGGCTGTCACTAACTAATGACAGTGACCTGGGAAGACAGCTTGGTTGGTGATGTGCTTGCTGTATAATGATGAAGACTTGAGTTTGACCATTAAAATCCAAATTAAATTTTAAAAACCTAAAAAATTAAACAAAAACAAACAAAATAAACAAAGAAAAACTGGGTGCAGTGGCCCATGTCCTGCAGCTTCTGTACTCACATATACACACACTTCCTCACACACTCATGCACACACGAATACACACTAAAACCCCAGTGATGGCTGCCAGACATGGTGGTGGATCACAGTTCAAACATCTGACTCCTTCCTTGCTTTTATCTCAGACTGAAACGCTTTAAAAAGGAAACTGTAATAGGCATGTGCTCTCGTTTACAGTAGGGCATAGTCACATTTTCAGAGGATGGATTATGTCTAAATGAAAATATTTCTGAAATATTGTTGGACTGTTTCACATTCAACTGTTAACTCATCACAGCCCTGAAGTCTGTTTATACGGAGGAACTGTTTAACTAAAACAGTTAATTCCTTTGCCATTTCCATACTTGTATCCCATGTAGTTACTGGAATCATTCGGATAGTAACCTGCAACCAATTGAAAAGTCAGCATGTCCATTTAAGAAATCTATTTAATTCTTTTAGTGCCATCATTTGCAGAATCCATGGCAAGCACCAGATCTACACGTTTTTGCTTAAGGTTCCCTTCATTGCTGTCACTCAAGTATTTCAAAACTGCTCTTGAGGACCAGCAAGAAGCAACAGCTGAAGTAGGTCTCAGCAGTCTTAGAGGTTGGGGAGCGTTTTAGAGAGGTTGTAGCCCAGTGACTTTTAGAGTCCATTAATGGTAGTAATGTTTGGTCCTTCTGTCACATTTGAGTGTGACTCTCCAGAGTGGGACTGGTAACTGTAGTCCACTGAGTCTCCACTCTATGTCTCCCAGATACCAGAATTATCCAAGGAGATGGTGAAGAGGGCACAAGGCTGATGAGTGAATCTGAGGTCTAGGTTTCAATTCCATTTAATGCCTCCATATTTTAAGCAAGCTGCATAAGCAAAACAGAGGAAGACCGGGAATCAGGGACCTCGACTGTTCTGTATGTCAGAAATCTCTTCCAGAACATTCTTCTTAATCATTCTAACTCAAAAGCCAGCCTATTCCCATGAGGAAGAGTTCCTAATTTTAGAGATTACTTCCATTGATTGCTCCAGATTGTGACTTCCTGCAACCTCTACCTTCCGGTCCCAGAGGGTCCTCTGGAGAAACGGACTAATTCTGTCACATGTGCATGACAAATATGTTCCCCTGTTCCTGTGTAAGGGTCTTCCAACTCTGACCCTCCATAGGGTGATCATGAGCCATCGCGTCTTCACGCAGAATTTTTCCTTTTCTAAAATTGCTTTTGATGGTTTCCAGACACTTAGACAGTAATCACAGAATAACAGGCCTGCTACCATCTTTATTAAGAAAAATAGAGTCCATAGTTCCTGTTGAGTGCCCACTATATGGCCAACTTCTTTAGAGACGAGCGCTGATGCAGAGTTGAGCCAATCTTAGGACTTCAGATGGGCTTTAGGTAAGTGTAGTGAAGATATTTCTTCCAGTGGAGCCCACATCCATATCGGCCTCAAGATCATGGCATGTTGTCAGTTTGCTCCCAGTTTGCTCTGAGTTAGAACTTCACTGAGGTCCCAGGACTTCAGTAGGCTACTGCTATTGCTATTTTCACTGCTATTATTTATGAACATTAGAAAAGGATAAGTTTTGGATAATTTACAAAGCTCTTTCTACAAGTCCCATACTCACTGTCAACTTCCATTATGATTTTGGTTTGTGGATGGTATCTGATCGGTTGAGGTGCCATGACAAAGTACCTCAGGCTCAATGGCTTGCAATCAACAGGATTTTGCTTCTTGTAGTTCTGGACACCGAGAGTCTGAAACAAGCATTCTGGCATGGCTGGGTTCTGGTGAGGGATGTCTTCCGGGATGCAAACTGGCACTTCTCTTTCTCAGTGAAGAACCCACTTCGGCTCTTTTCATGAAGACACTATGCCATCCACAAGGGGTCCAGCTTTTTGACCTGCCTATCTCCCAAAGATCCCCTTCCTAATGTTGCCACATTGGGGTGTTAGTTAGCCACTTGGATTTGGGAGGGAGCATAAATATCCAGTCTACAAAGATAGAAAAACAGGGGCTTAGAAGAGTTTAGGGTGCTTGGAATTATGTATCTGATATACATTCTAGTTGTGACTTTGATGATTTGTTTTTGTTTTTTAAATTTGGCTTTTGATTCAAAATCTGAGTTATTTCCTGACTCACAATACACTAATAAGCCAGGGCTTCCCTGACTATGTTTCAGCCAGTGAACACAAGATGAGCAGAGTAATGCTTTTTTCTTGGTTAGTTATATGTGATTATCTTGACTTTAAATTTGAGGCTCTTAAGATATTTATAAACCCTTAATTTACCTATGAGTTGTAGAAGTTGTAGAAGGAGATGACTCTTTTGCTTCCCAGCTGCCCAGACCTGAATAATCACACAGAAACTATATTAATTACAACATTTTTTGGCCTATTAGCTCAGGCTTCTTATTGGCTAGCTCTTATATCATAAAATAACCCGTTTCTATTATTCTGTGTATCACTACAAAGCTGTGACTTACCGGGTAAGGTTCTGGCAACTGTCTCCTTCTGCATCTACATGGCATCTCTCTGACTCCACCTACTCTCTCTATATATTTCTTCCAGTCTGGCTATACTCTGCCTTGCTATAGGCCGAAGCAGCTTCTTTATTAACCAATGGTAATAAACCATATTCACAGTGTACAGAGGGGAATCCCACATCACATACTAGTGATCTTTCTCTTCAATTTGTATAATTTGCCAATGAATTAAGCCTATATAGCCTTGTCTAAGGTATAAAACCTTAGAACACTGGACTGGAGGTTGGTGGCTTAGTATGCAAAGTGCATGGGGACTTGAGTTTGAATTCTTAGCACTCATAAAAAGCCAGGCTTGGTGGTGCATGCATGAAATCCCAGCACTGAGCTATAGTGTCAAATAGATCCCTGGAGCTAACTGGTCAACCAGTTCAGCTGAGTTGGCGAGCTCCAGGTAGGTTCAGTGAGAGTCTTTGTAACAAAAAAATTGACACAAATAAGGTAGAGAATGATTGAGAAAGACACCCAAGGTTGACCTCCAGCCTCCACATGCATGGGGTGCGCATCCATGTACACAGATGCCATCACACACACACACACACACACACACACACACACACCCGTAGGACAGGACAGTGCTGAAGAGAGAACACGCTGTCATATTGCTGGAAGACCTTCTCCAGGTTCACGCACTAACATAGAAACCAACTCTTCTGGGACCATTTTTGAGCCATCTAGATAGAAGTTTATGTACCCCCACCATCATTCTACTGATACCCCAGTGTTGGTGTTCAATGATGTCATGTGAAACTTAGTTAAGTGTATTGCTGAAGCACTGACACCTGGCTACAGTACTCTCCCCTCAACCCTCAAAGAGGGATGGTCACCCTGTAGCTAAGTAGGCCAATTGAACAGTCCTTTAAAAAAATCAAATGATCTCAGTCACTCAGATGGAGCAATCAAGCCTTCTTTGTAACTCTCAGAAGAACCCTCATAACCATTTTAAATTTCTGTTTTTCTTGGCAAACTTTTTTTGATCCACTAGGCAGGTTTGGCATCACCTGTGGCCCTGTCCCAACATGCCAGTCATTTTCCCAATCTGGCATGTACCAGCTTGTTATTTATTTCCTCATTACCTTTAATACTTGCACTTCCTGAGGGCAAGGACACATTTCATCCCTCTTTGAAAAATCACCTTTAGTATGCTGTTTGGGGGAGGCTGCTAGTTGGTTTCCCGGCTGCTCAGACTTGAAATAACCACACAGAAACTACATTAATTAAATCACTGCTTGGCCTATTAGCTTATGCATATTTCTAGCTAGCTCTTACATCTTAAATTAATCAATTTCTTTTAATCTGTGTATCGCCACATGGCTGTGGCTTACCGGCAAGGTTTCAGTGGGCTCTGGCAGAGGCTTCTGTCACCTGTGGAGTGTGGGGGCTACATGGATTCTCCCTGACTCTGCCTACTCTCTATATATATCTCTTTCAGCCTGGCTTTACTCTGTTTAGCCATTGGCTGAAAGCAGTTTCTTTATTCATTAACCAATAAAAGCAACACATACACAGAAGGGCCTTCTGCAGCAACATGCTATGTAGTGCCTTGTGCTGTTACGAGAGTCACAGCAAATATTTGCTCTAAGAACGGATGTGAGATTGAATCCATATTGGAGAGCTAAGAACCCTCCTGCATAGTTTGTCTTAAAAAATAGCAGAGATCTCTCTTTGGTTTCCTTTGGACTCTGGTACTTCTTGTTGACGCTATACAGGAATAATGGACAAAGCTTGATCAAGACAGTCCGGCATTCACCTACCTCCTGATAAAGATGAATTAATCCTTTGCCCCCCTAGAGTAGTTGTAGTTTTAAGATTAATCTTAGCTCTGTTTGTAGCCTATAAAACAAAACTAATTGCAGAATTCGAAGCTTTAGAGCATTTTTAGGTAGCTTGATGGGAAAGCATCGAAATAAATACAAACATTTAGATAAAACAACCATTTTAATAGTATTAACTCTGCCAATTAATGATAATGGAAGAGCCGTCCAATTAGCTAAATCGCTAATAGTTTTATCAAGCAGAGGTTGGTAATTTAAAGCAAACAAATTCTTTCTAATTTTATCCACTTGCACACCAAGATATTTAAAGGATAACAGGGGATCCAATAAAGAGTGCGTCTCAGGAAGAGCTATATTTAAGTCTCCTAATGGCTATAGCATAGAGTTACCCCAATTAGTCAGAAAACTCAAGCAGTCAGTAAATTCTTTGGTGTCTCTGCAATTTGGGGTAAAAATAATTGAGATACAACAAAGGTGCTGCCTGCAACCATTAGTATTATTATTGAGGAATATTTGGGAGGTGGTGGATGTGTGAGCCAGTCAGGAGTGTGCCCGACTCATCCAACCCAGGCTTTATATGTGTCTGTGTGCACACCACGTTTTGTGCCTGAGCATTTCAGAGGTGCTTTCCATGGCGGTCACTACAGAAAGCCCTTCCTGGGGCAGAAAGGCCATGGGCACATTTTCCTGCTCAGTGCCACACCTCCCTGTGACTTCCCTTGACGAACCTCTATGGAGAATTCGGGCATGTGATGGAGAATTCAGGAAAATCCATTTAGGACGAGAATGGTGCCAGCATTTCTTCCAATCTCCTGTCTTCCTCTCAGGAGACTAGAGTTTCAAAACCATCTCGGCTGACGAGTAGAGACCTGGCCAGTTAAGGACAAATGCTGTATGATAGGCTTGCCCAGCAGTAAGAGCGGAGTTGATTTGAAATACTTGAAGGCAGCTCAGCGTTGGAACTGACATGATGGGCCGTGATAACATTCTTCCAGACAGCTCCAACAGAAAAGGGCTGAGAACAAGGTCACCTTAAAAGTCTCAGAATTAAAGTTTTGGCTCAGCTAGTAAGGCACTTGGTGTATAAGCATGAGGAACTGAGTTTGGATCTGTAGCTTCTCATGCCGAAAGTTACCAGAGTGCCAGTACTGAGGGCACGGATAGGCAAATTCCTGGGCCTTGCTGGCCAGTCAGCTTAATCAGATCAGTGAGAAGAGACTTTGAAGATTATTATCAGTTTTACAGAATCTCGAATCACCTGGCAGAAGGTCCACTGTGCATGCCTGTGTGTGTGTATGTGTGGATGTTTCTTAAGTAGGTTAATTGAGGCAGGGAAGACTGCCCATTTTGGGTGGCACCATTATGGGTGAGCACACTGAACTGTATAAAATGGAGAAAGAGAGCTGAGCTCTGCCATCGTCAGTCTCTGCTTTCCGTGGATTGGGGATACAATGTTACCAGCAGCTTTAAGCTCCTGGCTCACTGTCTTCCTAGCCGTGGTGAACTGAACCCTTAAACTGTGAATCAGAATAAGCCCTTTCTCTCTTAAGTTGCTTTGACAGGGGATTTTATCACAGAAGCGGGGAAAAGTAAAGAAGACAGAGATTCTGTTTCAAAATAATATGACGGAGAACAATTGAGGAAGATATCGGAGGTTGACC
Source organism: Ondatra zibethicus (assembly GCA_004026605.1). Taxonomy (NCBI): domain Eukaryota; kingdom Metazoa; phylum Chordata; class Mammalia; order Rodentia; family Cricetidae; genus Ondatra; species Ondatra zibethicus. The sequence continues at coordinate 172,962 of PVIU01001832.1, forward strand.
TTATGTGTACTGTATGCATGTGCACACACATGAACACACATGCACACACGCACATGCACCGCCCAATGCACACACATTTCAGAACTGAGGATGCTGTTTATCTCATGGTAGGAAACTCCCAAGTGCTCTCTGTGCTCTAATGGAGGTGGGTAAGCTTTAAAGAATGAAGGGAAAAAGCAGAGCCTTGTGTTTGAGTGTAGCAGCAGGAAGTGGTCTTTGATTGGAAGAACTATTATTATTGTGGCATCTTCTAGGAGCCAAGTACATGTTAATACCTTTATATCATTATTTCATTAACCTTCCTATCAGCGGAGTTGGTTTTATGGAGAGGAGAGTTCCTGAGGCTGTAGGGCGAGTAGGTGGCCCATCGCTACTAGTCCTGCAGCTCAGACTTACAGCTATCTTACTACAGAGGCCTTGTTATTTCCTGGGCAGTCTCCTCTCATCCTGGATCCCCAGTCTGGCACATTGTCAGTGTCGCATGGTGATGGTCTCTATGTGTTCCAGTAACAGAGAACAGACACCCGAGGATAGCCCTGTGAGGTAAATAAGGGACGAGTGTGCCCAGCTGGGCATTTGCATCAAAATGCCCTGCCAGAGTTGCCAGCTGCTCTGGCCGAGTGCCCAGGCTCTGCCCTGCAAGATGCCTTTGGTTTTCATTTTATTAACTTTGCCACACACAAATGGGCCCGAGGCTGGCCTCAGAATCTCAGTCCTACTTCTGTTCTAATGGGGGAGAATAGGGACAATGTTGTGGAAGAAACAGGAATTGATGGTGCCAGTATTTTGTTATCAAGTATTCCCCTTTGATCCAGGTATGCTACTATGTACCTGTAATCCAAGCATTCAAGAGGCTGAGGCAGGAGGACTACCAAAAGTTCAAGATCATCTTTGGCTACATATTGAGTACTTACGTAAAAAAACAAAAAGAAAAGAAAACAAATATACAAACAAAAAGAATCCTTTTCAGTCAACCATTTGAACCTTCCCAAATCTGTCCACAGATTCAAATCTCAACAAAGAAAGATCTTTGGATAAAAGGTTTCAGTGATGTGAGTCATCAGGGGCTTGGGTTCATCAAGAAATAAGAGCAACGTTGAATTTAAAGACTTCAGTCTCGAGGCTGAGAGCAGGATGGGCTGTCAGAATATCCAACCACATGCTAGGTGAGCCAGGCCTAATGACTGTTAGCACACAATCTCCATCTCTTTCCTTATAATTCTCTACTGTTTTCTTCTGACCACTGTGAATATGTTTCCTCCCACCCCTAAAACAGCAACTGGAAGAGGCATGATGAGTAGCTGCCAGAACCTGGGCTGGCCTTTTAGTTACCTTCAGGCTCAGATCTCATGGTGTGTGTGTGTGGGGGGGGAAAGTATCTTGCAGCCTAGAGGTACTCAATGAGCAAGTCGCTTCCTAGCTGTGGTTCTGCATCACCTGGAATAAGTGATAGGATAGGTAGTCTTTTCCTCAGCGGGAGGAAGAATGAAGAAATAAGAACCATAAGCAAGCAGTGGGAATGTAGCAGCCAGAAGCTAACCCCTTGCTCTCAATTCTGCCCACAGCTAGGTGTGGGAAAACACAAGTCAGGGGTCAGGATCCATACACTTTATTCTACATTGGCCACTGTGGAAGATTACATTTCCTGGGAAACAGCCTTTATGTGGAGATTGCTGTGTGAGGTTTCCCTGGGGTGTGCTTTTAGTCCTCATGAAGTCAAAAAAGACAAGGGGTTGGATAGAATAAGAATAAGAAGAAAAACAAGAAGAAGAGGAAGAAGAGGAAGAAGAGGAAGAAGAGGAAGAAGAAGAAGAAGAAGAAGAAGAAGAAGAAGAAGAAGAAGAAGAAGAAGAAGAAGAAGAAGAAGAAGAAGAAGAAGAAGAGGGCAAATTGGGGTATTGCTTTCCTATGGGCCTTGACAGACACCCCTGGGAACTCTGCAGCAAAGGTTTCCCTTCTTAATTGGCTCCAGCTGTGGCAAAGGGCCAGGCCTTTGAATCATTGCATTGGTAAGTTACTAGAGAAGGTTGCTGCCTTCAGAGGTATCCCAAGCAAAGCCATTCTTTCCTGGGTGTGAGAGACCTTCCTGCACAGGGCCGCACTATGAACTTTTTGCTGCATCTGACACAATTGGGAAAATAAATATCTTGTGGAAGGAAATAGGCACCTGTGCGGTAAATCATAGCATGAACTATTGCTATCAACTACAGCATGGATAAGACATTTTGTTTCCTTGGTCCCGACCATTCTTAAATAGTGTTTTTATGAATATTTATGATGCATACTTTATGAACATTGTTTTTATTGCATAGAATATCATGCCCTTACTCAGAACTACTTGATAATTTAATTCATCAAAATATGATAAAATCCCATCTCCTTTAAGTAGCCATCCTTAACTATCATGCACGATTGATGGACCATCTTACCTCTAGGTCTGTATCATCAAAGCATTTTATAATCTTCTCCCAGGACTTTTCTCATTGTGTTAAAATTACTGTAGACAAGGATCCCTGCCTTACTTATAGTTATATTTTTTCTTTTTTTCTCAGCATTACATTTTTTGTGAATAAGTCATTATTTAAAAAATATTTTGTCTGATATTAGCATAGTGACCCTTTATTTTGGTGTTTTTTTAATCTAGCATGTAACAGTTCCATAATTTATATTTTAGGCATATCTCCTATAGATGGCATTTAATTCAACTTACTTTTTTAGTATCTGTGTTGATCATTGTGGTTTAACTATAGTTTTTAAGACATTTATACTTAATATAATTACTGACATATTTGTTTTAAAAGTCAGCTATATTATTTCAAGGCTTTTTCTTACTATATGTTAATTACACATAATAATGGGTTTAATTATGGCATTTTAATACATATGTGAGCTATATTTTTTATCACATTTGCCACCCCTTGCTCTCCTTTCCCTTCTGCTGATCCCTTTCCTGTTCTCATCTAGTCTCTCTTCTACTTTGATTTGCTTATTTATTTGTTTGTGTATTTATTTTTGATGATCTAATGAGTTATATTAGGTATGTTTGTAGGATCCTGGGTGAAGGACTATTTACAGGAGTATGGGCTCCTTACCAGTAACTACACCATTAACCAAAATTTGTCTCCCCCAGTAACCATTGAGTTCCTTCAAATATGCATGGAGAGGTGTGGTCTTGTGGTTTTCTTTCCAGTAACTATTGTTGTCTGCTTATTGGTCCTGATGGGTTAGAGACTCTGGGGCCTGTCTATCTCTCTTGACATTGTGTTGACAGGCCTGGTCTCACACAGGTCCTGTGCACATGATTTCAGTTGCTGTGGAATTAAGAGTGCAATGGTGATGCCATATTCTACAGATGACATATGATCTCACTTTATTCCTTCTTTTAGCTCTTCCATTCTTTCTGTTTCATCTTCTGCAATATTTCCTGAACTTTGAATAGTGTAATATAGAAGTCTTATTTATACCATAGCATTCCATAATTCCCCCTTATTTTTGGCATTTTGACCAGCAATGAGTCTCTGCAGTTACCACAGCTCATTGCAAAAATGCTTTTCTGTCAAAAGCCAATGGTAGCAAAAATCTATGTGTATAAACATAATTATTTAGGTAGCAACTTGATGGCCACAACATGTACTTGTAGCGAAATGACTGCAGTAGTGACATGTTCTGATCTACCGGCTCTGTGCTTCTTTTTCTCCTTTTGGGCTTTTCTGGACTTGTTTATTTTCATCTCTCCCTATTACATCCTCCCTGTTAGTTTATTAATGGCACACTCTTTTCTATCCCTTTAGTAGTTACCTTAGACATCATAGCATTCTGCCCTTAGCTTAGCACAGTCCAGTGTTAATCAGCACTATTCACTATTGTATGGAAGAATGGGAGGATCTCAGAATATTGTAACTGCATTTCCACTTCAATACTCTGCCGCCAGCTTACAGCTGGTGACACGTTGCTGCCATGGACTCAGTGCTGTGTAGTTTAGAACTTCGCAGGAGTTCACATTACAGATCTTAAAGTCCATTCTTTGTTCACCCATGCATTTAGTTCATAATCAGTCCTTCCTACATCTCTGTTCTTAGCCTAAAAATACTTCAGATTTTGTTTCTCTGTATAAATGTTGTGTTTTACCTTTTGTTGGAAGGCTATTGTTCTGGTTATAGAATTCTGTGACAGTTTGTGTTTCCATGAGAATGCTACAGATACGTTCCTACTTCCTTTAGTTTTCATTTTTGTGCTTTATAAATTAATTTCTCCTTGAAAAAGTATTTTTCTTTAGTTATTTGTAACATTGTAACTTTTTCTTTAGTTTTTCTATAATGTCACAATATGTCTAGTATGGCCCATACTTTCCTCCTTCCCTTCCATTTTTCTTTCTTCCTTTTTTGGAAGGGGACACTCATAACTCTGAACTGGATAATTTTTAGTCATTTTGTCCACAAAAATGTACACATTTCCTTTCCCCCATTTTTTCTCTTTTGCTTCTACAATTAAATGTATATTAGATTTCTCTATGTATCCTCTGTCCCCTATCTTTTCTGGTATTTCTGTCTCTGTGTGTGGCATTACAAAAAGTTTTTTCCAACAAACTCTCCTGTTAAATATTTCTTTCTTCAACTGTCTGTTTTGATTAAACTCATTTAATCCATTCTTTATTTATTATTATTTTCTTTTGGAAATGTCATTACTCTTTCCAATTCAAGTTTCTTCTTGTAATTTTTAGGTCCTTTTTTGATTTGGCAAACAGAATTGTCTTAGAGTTGATGTTTGACAAGTTCAAGAAATGAACTTTTATCGATCTCACATGCTATCTTATGGTTTTGAATGGTTCTTGCTCATGACTTTTGCTTGGTTGGTTCTTGCTACTTCCCATGACGATCCTTTTTCTTTGTGTGTCATACGTATATTTGAGAAATGGCTTTTAGGAATGCTGTAAAACCCAAGATGGCAGTGTCTCCTGTAAGAGCATTTTAATGTGTTTCTTCTAGGTGTCCAGAAAGCCACTAGTGCAGACCTGTCTTGATGCAGGTAACTGAGGATTCCGAGAGCTGGCGTAGAGAAGCGTTGACACACCTTTCATGGGGGGGGGGGATTACTTTTCCTTATTCTCAGCCTTCAGTGAAAAAGTTGTGGGATTCTACCTTAAGTTGTTAAGTGGTCTATCTGAGTACCAGTGCTTTGACTCTTGTTCCCTGGGATCCCCAAGCAGACACAGTCTCATAATTTTTCTTCTAGATAAGCAAATGCCCAATTAGGTTAAAAGAGAGAGAGAGAGAGAGAGAGAGAGAGAGAGAGGGAGAGAGAGATATTTGAACACAGGACTTCTGATTCCCTCCAGATTTCGAGTGAGTTGTTTCTCACTCCTTGTTGAGCTCTTTGGCCCTTTGGAAGGTTTGGAGTTAACAATGTGTTTTTCTCAACTTCATGTTTCCATATCGTGAGTTTAATCTGAGATAGTCAGTCTACTCTTACCGGATGAAGGAGTCTATTTTTAGATTTTCGTCTTTAGCCCAGTTCTGGTTGGAACTTGTTCAGTGAGTGACTGTGTGAGTGGCCATGGACGTTGTAGTCAGTCTGTTCAGCTTACATTTTCTGTCTTCAAGGACTTTATCTTTTACTAGATGAGGAAATCACACACACATTAAACTTGAGAAAATGACTACTTTATGCACAATTTTAACCTTCCAGACAATATTAGTAGAAGTATAAGTAGTACATACTTTTGGAGAAAGTTTTGGTTATGTTTACAACAATTAATCATGTAAATAGCCTGAAGCGAAATCATTTCACACACACACACACACACACACACACACACACACACACACACACCTGATGTACATCCTACAACAGTTGCCCAAGTGCTCAAAATTGTGTCTGTGAGGATATTGGTGGAAGCATGTTTATGGTTCAAGGGATTGTAAATGCCCGGTGTATTCACCACCAGAGGATTGTGTAAGCAATTCTAATATAGTATGCAATGTTAAGTAAACCACTAAAAGTAGTGGGAAAGAGAATTTACAGGTATGGTATGGAGTCGTTTCAATGGCATATTTAAGAGAAAAGAAATGAGCAAGAAGCTTGATAGGGCCTGTGATGTGCTTTACACACGCACACAAACATTCCTGCACACTGGCTTGGAAATCCAAGTGTCTCTGAAGAGCTATCAGAGAGAGTGGTAGTGGTTGTTACATTTGAGGAGAGCTGTTGTCCGTGTAGGGGTCAGAGGGCAGTGTATCACTGGGAACATGTTTGTTGTTGCTGGGACGTATTTTGTACATTACAGTATATGTTTATTTTTTTAAGACTCATTTTTAGTGATGTGTCTGTGTCAATACGTGTGGGGTACCTAAGGAGGCCAGAAAATGGTAATTTTAGGGAGCTAGAGTCACAAGTGGCTGTTAGGTGCCTGACGTGGGCCCTGGAAACCAAACTCAGGTCCCCTAGAAGGGAGCAACCACTCTCATTCTGTGAACCAGCTCTCCAGCCCTAGGATATGTTTGATCTTACCATGCTCATGTTTTTAAGCAGTCTATCAAAGCATAAAAAAGTGCAAGAGTCGAGCATGGTGGCATGCACCTTTAATGCTAGCACTTAAGAGAAAGAAGCAGAGGCAGGCAGATCTCTATGAGTTCCTGCCCAGCCCGGTCTGCATAGTGATTTCCAGGCAATCCAGGGCTACACAGTGAGATACTATCTCACAATAAATAGATAAATAAATGAACAAATAAATAAATAGGTATATACTGTACAGGTAAAGTAGAATACTAAAGAAATCTATTGTACTAGTGGCCAGGTGACCTGAGCTGTAGCTTGCCTTTGTTTTTTCTTTTACTTTCCTTTCCTTTATTTGATTGACGTTAATGATGATGATAATGATGGTAATGATGATGCTGGGGTGTGTTTGTGTATCTGCGAATGTGAGTCAGAGGAAATGCTTCTCTCTTTCTCCTGGGGGTTGCAGGGATTGAACCGAGGTTGTCGGGCTTGCAAGGCTAGCACTTTTACGAGCTGAGCCCTTTGGTTGACCTTGGCCTTGGTTTTATTTTCATGGAATCCTGGGACTCTTTGGGAACTCACTGTTCTCTTCTGTGGGATGAGAACGCTGAGCTGGGTGTTGCCCCTTTCAACTTTATTATTATTTATTTCTTCATTTTTGTAGTGCTGGAGATCGAACCCAGGGTCTCACACCTGTCGGGCAAGCTCTCCATCGTTCAAATCTTCCGTCTCTGAATTCCCTGCAGCTGTCCTTCTGCCAGGTGATGTCTTTGAAGATAATTTGGCAATCGAAGCTTTAGGAGGAAGCAGCCGCTGCTGAGAATGCTATCTCTGAGTTTGGGCCTCTGTTGAGTCCTGAGCTGGTCTCTTCCTAAGACAATAAACTGAAATCAGCGGTTTGTTTGGCTTCTCAGTTGGAAACTGTGATTTTTAATATAATCTCACATCTGAAATATTTCAGTTGTTTTTCTTGCGCACTGGGAAAACCTTGCTTCTGGCAGGCTGACTGAATTGCCTTACCCCTGTTTGCTGTAGAACATGGGCTGAGTTCCTAAGTGTTCACCTTTATGTTGTCATAGATTTTGGTGGCTAAAACAGTTAATTAAATGGATTCTTCATGCAATCTCATTTTCTGGTTGGTCATCTAAGTCAATGATAACAGCTTCCACCTCTTGGCTGTGACTCTAAATCCTAATGGGGGGAAAGAGAGAATAATTATTTAAATCTGTTCAGACTAACTGTTGAAAAACCTTTTTAATTATAAAAGTAATTCATTCACATTTATTTTTAAAGATTCAAACAATAGAAGATTAACAACTGAAAAACACTTCTTCCTAGTTCCAATTTTACTGTTCAGGTGTGATTACTCTTTCAGTACACACGTGCACACACTCATCATACACATATACACACTCATACACATGCACATACATACAAACACACATATACATACACATACACACATATATACATAAACACATATGCTCTTATACACTCTAAAGATTTTTCACTCATATTGGTTTAATAAAACACTGATTGGCCAGTACCCAGGCAGTAAGTATAGGTGGGGCTACCAGACTAAGAGAATTCTGGGAAAAGGAAAGGCAGAGACATAGTCACCAGCCAGATACAGAGGAAGCAAGATGAGAATGCTTTACTGAGAAAAAGTACCAACCACATGGCTAAACATAGACAGGTATTATGGGTTAATTTAAGTTGTAAGAAGTAGTTACTACAAGCCTGAGAAATAAGACAAACAGTTTATAATTAACATAAGCTTCTGTGTGTTTCTTTGGGACTGAATGGTTGCGGGACTAGGCGGGACAGAAACTTCCATCTACACACATACATACAAACACACATACATGTACATATACACATACATACATAAATGCACATGAATATGCACAAATACATACACATACACACACACTCTCTCTTGTACACACTCATACATTTACTGTTTGCTTTTTATAGTAATGGAAATCATACCAGACATACCATTAATTTGTTTTTATGCTCAGCAATATGCTGATCATGGGGTACACATAACTCTACAACATTCTGTAACCTGTTCAACTACATAGATATACCATCATTCACTTGTATGTTTTCTTATGAATGGGTTTTGAGAGTTAGTTTCTATGCACGTGCTGTGAGAATCTGGTTTACATTGAACCTGTACATTGGCTTGAGGTTCAGTAGCCTTTTTTTTTTTTCTAGAATCAGGGTTTAAGATTGTATGATGCTTGGTGTAAACCAGGTCCCATTGTAAGCTGAAATATGCATGGATGGCCCATATATGATGCTTCTGTTGAACTTATCCATATGGGGGTTCATGTTCTAGGTGGATAAGGACAACTGACCAGGTCTCTTCCTCCAGAGGGCAGCAGATCTCATTACAGATAGTTATGAGCTACCATGTGGTCACTGGGAATTGAACTGAAGACCTTTGGAAGAGCAGGAAGTGCTCTTAACCACTGAGCCATCTCTCCAGCCCTAGCATTTGGTAAATATTTCCATGAGAGCCCTCAAGGTAGAGATGCTTTAAGTATCTCTGTTTTTAATGATAATCTCAGAGATCTAAGTAACTGTCCTGCAGTCTCGTATTTGTAAATGGGAAGGACAGAGTAAGAACTCAAGTCCTCCAAGTCTACTGTGTGTGTGTGTAGCCCATGCATACTGTTGCCTCATGCAACAGAAGTATTGGAGTTCTGCTAGATTCTGGCTCCAACACTTATCCTCCAAAACGTTTATATCAATCAATTATACTTCCACAAACTATATTTTAGAACTCAACCATTTAACCACCTCCACACCAAATCTTATGTTCCTACTTTTCTTTTGCCAATTTGGTAAGAACTAGTATCATACTGTTATTTTAATGTATAAATAATTCACTTCTAACACTGGCGTTCTACTTTTACAAGAATAGCAAGGGCCGCACAACTTCCGGAACTCAGACGCTGCGGCGTGCGTGCAGCTTCCCTGTGGTTCCACAGCTTTCCTTTGAGGTCAATGTCTTTTCTTTTCTTTCTTTTTGACTAAACACATAGAGGTCAGGGGTGAGCACAAGACTGCCGAATTCGAGCCTAAACACTTCTTGAGCAATCCAGGAACACAGCACAGTACAGGAGGTGATGTACCCAGAGCAGTTAGGAAAAGCAAAACATCATTCCGACACAGGGATTTAGTGGGAAGATCCTAACCAACAAGCAGGACCTCTTCTTAGGTTCAGTCAAGTTCATGTCTAGCACATTCCTCATGGATGCCTAACAGGTACATGCTTTGTCAATGGAAATTATTTCCAATCTCGTTAGTGTTTTGTTTGGCCAAAAATCACTTCTTGTGTTACTTTCCTATTGATCGTCTGTGGCTTTTCATTTCTGCCAGAGTTATTGCTGGTGTTCCAACTGCATAGATATGGATGAGTCAGGCCTCAGCCTGTACTCAGTTTTAACCTATTTCTTTGGAATGTCATTTGAGAAACAATGAGATCCCATTCACAGCCAAATTTCAGGTCTTTGATGCTACAGAGGGTGAGAAATATAAACTCAATGGAGCAAATGTGTCCCTTGTGGTTTTTTGGGAGAAGATCACTGAAGACCCATGCTAGCTGTTGTTATCACATTGTCTTTGTCTCAGTGACTTTGTAGATTTTATTTGGGGGGGATACGGTTTATCTTGTGTGCTGGTTAACTTTATGTCAACTTGACACAAGCTACACTCATCTGAGAGGAGGGAACACCAGTTGAGAAACTGTCTCCATCCTGGGCTGAAGGCAAGCCTGTAGAATATTTTCCTTATTAGTGATGGATGCGAAGGGACCCAGTCCATTGCGGGTGGGGTCATGCCTGGGCAGCTGGTCCTGGGTTCTATAAGGAAGCAGGCTGAGCAAGCCATGGGAAGGAAGCCAATAAGCAGCACCCCTCCAGAGCTTCTGTATCAGCCCCTATTTTCAGGTTTTTACCATGTTAGAGTTTTTGCCCTGACTTCCTGCAATGATAGACTGTGGATGTAGAAGCATAAGCCACAGAAAGCCTTTCCTTCTGTTTTGGTCGCAGAATTCCATTATAGCATCAGTAACCCAAATTAATGCAGAAGTTGGTATCTTGATAAAGGGGTGTTGCTATGGCAGACCTGACCCTGTGGTTGTGGAGGTACTGGGGAAGGACTTGGGAACTTTGGGCTAGAAGAGCCACTGAGTATTGAGAGCTCCCTAGGCTGTTCTGTAGGAGCTTGGAAGATAAGAATGTTGAGAGCAGGGCAGATAATGGAGGCCTGGCTTGTGAAGCTTCAAAGGGAAGCAAAGATTCTACCAGGACTTCTGTGTGAAGAATCTGTGGCTGTCTGGTCAGCTGGAGCTGAAGAATCAGCTGCTCTTAACAAGAGATCAGAAGCACTAAAGTGAAACCTTTGCTTTGCTGGGACAGTAGATGCTGTTCAGCTGGGGCTGAAGAATCAGCTGCGATTAAGAAGAGACCAGCATCCTTGAGGCGAAATCTTCTGGGAAGTATTTCCTCAAGGTCAGCACTTGCAAGCTGTGTTCAGAGGTGGTTAGGGTTGTATAGCGTGTTCGCAGACAAACTCAGTCATGTGTAAGAGTTTCCCAGATGGTACTGGTTTGGAAGGCATGAAGGAGTCTTGGAGAGAAACTGACACCTGGCGCTGTGAGAGGCCAGGAGAGGCCATTGGTGAAGGTACTGCCTCAGTGGCAGTTGAGGCCCCAGGATTGAAGGGGTCATGGAGAGAAGTTGAGGCTTTGCAGCATGAAGAGAGCCCATGAGAGGCTATCGATGAGAGGGCAGCCAGCCCAGTTGCTGCAGAAGACCGCAGCGTTTGTAGATACGGGTACCGTGGGATGACCAGCAAGAACAGAAGGCGTGAAGCAGAACTAGCTGGAGCCTGGAAGACAAACTGCGTGTGCTCCAGGGGTTGGAGTTGGAAGTAACATAAGCTCCTTGGAGGAGCCCAGAAGATCATGAGTGACTCGCAGATACTGGACATTGAATTATTTACACAGTTGGAGTGTGATTTTGCTTTGTTCAGGTTGGGACTATGACCTGGTTCTTCTCTCTTGAAGTCAGAAAGTACTTAGCTTATTTTTGATTTTACAGGAGTCCGTAGTTGAGAGACTTTGAATTTTTAAAAGAGATTTTGTATTTAAAAGAAAATTTGGATTTTTAGAGAGACGACTTTTAAAGTGTTTTAACTGGCGAAGATTGTGGGACTTTCAAGTTTGTAATATACTTTATATTTGTGATATTTATTAGTCTGAAAATTTAAGAATGAATTAACAAAATGAAAGGTTATATCTTAAAAAGTGTGTCAAGTTGACAAGGTGGTAATTGTTTTGGCTAATTTAATGTCAGTTTGACACAAGCTAGAGTCATCTGAGGGTGGGGAACCCCAATTGAGAGAATGTCTCCATAAGATCAGGCTTAGGGAAACTTGTAAGATGTTTTCTTAATTAGTGATTGATGTGGGAGAGTCCAGCCATTGTGGGTACAGCTACCCCTGGGCTTGTGGTCCTGGGTTCTATACAAAAGTAAGCTGAGCAAGCCATGAGGAGCAAGTCAGTAAGCAGCATCCCTCTATGGCCTCTGCATTAGTTACTGTCTCCATGTTCTTACCCTGTCTGAGTTCCTGCCCTGACTTACTACAGCTATGGACTATGATGTGGAAGTACAGGTCAAATAAACCCTTTCCCCTCCAATTTGCTTTTGATCACGGTGTTTCTTCATAGCAATAGTAACCCAAACTAAGACAGCTTGTGATACTCAAATATGAACAATGGTGTTCTCAGTCTTAATGAGATCCTGCCTTACGAAGAATTTACTGTGGGCCTGAAATGTGTGTCTTCTGGTAGATGACACTAACTCTTCAAAATGCCATCCAAGCAGGTGCATGGCCACTCCTGCAGGGCTGGATGAAGGTAGTTTGTTCATGCCGAGGACCGTGTTGGGTAGCACTGCCTCCCAGGCAGCGAGAAGGTTGTGGTTCTCCAGGGAGCATTTCACTAGACTTCAGCTTAAACGTTGTTTATACATGGCCATTGATTTCCTTTTCCAAGAACTGCCAATCTCATGGAATTAGCCACACCTGCTAGGCAACTCCCACCCCCCCACAGCTTAACCAGGTGGCCAGCGCAAGCTCTGGCTCCTGCCGTGAGAGCAATAGCCATTCTGCATGGGAACTAGCTAGAAATTAAAATCCCTGGCCCCACACTGCATTGCTGGAAGCTTGGATGCCAGTCAAAAGTGTGAGAACCTCAGTTCTACTTTAATAGATGAGAAATTTTCCCTTTATTTCCCGCACCCTATACTTTTATAACCCTCCTTACCCATGTAATGTTTCCTGTCATGAATTGATGCTCTAAACGCCCTAGGAAGCTGCCCTATTGACAAGAGCTCCCGTGACTGGTGGTGTGCTGATAAATGGTAAAGGCTTAGCGACAGGCTAGGGAGAAGAGCTTGGTGTGTGGTCCTTCCTGCGCAAGCTCTGTAACATAGACACTTGGTCCGAGTAACTTTCAGGACATCGATAACTCGGAATCGGAAGACAGCCGACTGCAGCAGCCTATGGAAAGGCGGCGACAAGAATTCTGAAGGTATTGGTTTCCAGTGTGGCTCAGTAGAGCTTTCTTCTGTATTTTCCTTTGCTTAAAGTTAGTAGTTTAAATTGAGTTATTATTTGAGGCTGTTTGTTGACTCATGGAATACTCTTGGTTTTTAAGGTGACTCAGAAACTCCACGGCTATCCTTTGAGATTTCAAAAAATGCCTTAAATTGGCTTATTTGAAATGACACCCACCGGATTCCAACCTAACAGCAGCTTGGAGCCTTTCCTATTCATGCTCAGTCATCATGACAGCTTGGCTGTTGTAAGCTGTTAAACAACATGGTTTTTGTCTTCCTGTCCTATTCTCGTTCTTCCTACTCAGCATTGTTCAAACTGTTTGATGAGTGAATTAACTTAGAAATTATTTGGGAGCTACTTCCACCAAGGAACACAGTTCGTGTGGCTTTAACAACACACTTGGACTCTGTTATGATACTGGAAGCTAACAGTCCAAAATCAAAGTCTTGCATGTTTGGTCCCTTCTGAGCTCTGTCCCCTTATCTTGATGACGGTTATCCTCCAATCATCATGACAGGTGATGTCTCACGTGGTCAGCCCTGTCTAGTGTCTGTCTCTCTGTGCATTCAAATTTCCTCCTTTTGAAAGGGTGTCAGTCATTTTCAATTAGGGCACACATTCTTATAACCTCACATAACTAACTGCCTCTTGAAGAGTTCATCTCCTGGTATGGTTGCATTCTGAGATGTTAGGACTTCAGCATATGAGCAGAGGGGTTACAATTCAGTTGTATAGCAATGAACTTACTCTTTTGAGGCATGAATTGATCTGCCATAGCTTTGAAGTATGTTACACATGTGGTATGTTAACTTTCATTCATTATAGAGTTGAGACATCTTACCTGAGAAACAAGTGAATACATTAGGAAGTCAGAAGGAGATACCACTAACATCTCTTTCCTTGTCTCTTACTGCCTTGCTGGGTGTGATGAGGTGTCTATGAAATGCCTAGCACAGGTTCATGGATTGAATACCTGGTCCCCAGATGGATGGATTATTTTGTTTGGGAGGTGTTAGAAATTTTGGGAAGTGGCTACCTGTAGGAAGTAGGTCTTTGAAGGACACACACACACACACACACACTTCTTTCATGATTCTGAGATGGTGATGATGAAACTGATAACTGAGAAGTCACATTATGCTGCCCAGGCTGGCCTTGACCTCGACTTTTATGCTTTAGCCCCTGAGTCACTGTTGCTAGTAATGGGGTGTGCATGGGTGTCCATCTTGAATTATTTATTTTATTTGGTAGTTTTCTGAACAGCAGAAGGGAACCTTCAAATATACAAAGTTTGAAAAGTCTTTGGGTGTCTCTGCTGGGGAAAGTAGATGCTAAAGGAGTTGAGAATTTTATTTTATTTTATTGGTTGAGAAATGACTCTAATCTTGTCAAAACTCAAGCCAGCAGCAAATAGGACAACATGTCACCTTAATTTCAGTGTTTGTATTTTTTTCCTTGTTGATGTTGTGTCACCTTAAACCTTGTGATGACAGAGTGAATCATAACATAATACCTTTATTATACAATGTGGGTTTTGTTACCTTACATGTCACTTTTCTGTTACATTTTGGATTACAATTAGACTTTCGAAAATTATTTTACTGTTTTTTTATACCGAAGTTCTCTATATCATCTTTTTGTCAGTCATGTTTCCTTTAGAAGCCCTCAGAATAATTCCAATGTGCCTCTAGGGCATATGTTCTTGTATAATAGCATGACTAGGTGGTTATTGGCGCCCAGCCTAGCCCAGTGAGGCATGCTGTTATTGCACAATTACACACATCCTGGTGTGTGTCTTATTACGTAATTGTTCTTCCTAGTCAATGATGTTGCTGAAAGACATTACGTAAGTCCCGTTCATTTCATGGGAACTATAAAGGGCAGAAGTAAAACTTAGCCAAGCTCAGAGGTATTGAGAGCCATGGTACCTTGGGTGGCAAGTGGGGCCGCTCTTGATAGGACATTAGGTTAGGCCACACTCAGATTGAATAGACACATTTTGGCCTTTTTATACAACAGCATTTTTCTATGTTTCTGCTCTGTCAACAAGCAATGGTTGCAGCACCTGTAATGTGTTCATTTATGGCTACATTTCCCATTTGTAATGAGGTGAATTGAGTGGTGCAGTGGCTTATATTTCTAGGAGGGCCTGGAGAGCTTATTCTGTGTGTCTGGGAGCATGACACGTTTTGAAGAAGTAAAACGAAGAAACCTAGAGGAAAGGGCAAGGTGATTTGCTGCTAACATTTACTGCAGCTCCCAAAGTCAGAGGCAGCAGGGGACAGTTATTAGGTACAAGGGGATTCCTTCTGCTCCTCTAATGGAGGTTTGGCTGGGTGTGTTCTTTTCAGCAGGAGATTGCTGAGACCTCTCCCAAGCTGTGAGGAAACTGTCAACGTTCCTGTGGAGGCTAGCTAGTGGAGGACACTATTATAGTTGAAGTAGTATGCCTAGGTGTCATTTTGACAAGAGACATGATGGTTGATCATCATTGTCAGCTTTAATGAATGGCTTCGTAATGAGAAGGAACCAACTGCTTTCTTCCTCATTTTCCAATTTCTCCTCAAATCCCCAAGGAGCCTCCACTAGTGTTGAGTTAAGAGGCAGCTTCCTAGAAGGTCAAAATTTCTAGAATTTGGTTTGGAATGAGCAAGCCTCTTTCTGAGTGACAAGTTGCCCTTGACACCAGGGCCATCTCTTGAGACCACAACTGAATCACACTCTGCAATGAACCTCTGCAGAGGGCATTCAGGGCATTCCCATCCTAAAGTGATGGGGAAAGAAAGAAGATGTTGGAACTCTGGTATTTTGTTGTGAAAATTTTAGTAATTTTGTATTGCAAACTTGGTACCAGGGAGACAGTGAATCCTAAGATCCCTGAAGACAAGGACTGTGTCACCAATTTTTAAATCATATCAAAATTGCAACTTCATATATAGGAGGTGCTTAACATGTGACATTGTTTGTGTTTGTGATAGTTCAGTGTGTCAGTTTGAGTGGGTCACAGTACTCAGGTATTTGGTCACATATGCCTGGATGTTTCTGTAAACATTTTCATTTTTATGTGCATGAGAGTACTGTTTCAATAATAGGTAACCAGGTAAAGCAGATAACTGATGTTTATTTGTTCTGTAAGGTGGATGGACCTCATCCAGTCAGATGAAGATGTTAAAAGAGTAACCTCCCTAGGGAGAGGGAATTCTGCTTACAGCCTTCAGATCAGAACTGCAATAATCACATCTTCCCCAGGGCTTCAACCTGCTGGCTCACCCTGTGATTTAAACTTGCTAGTCTCTGAGTGTGTGAGCCAATTCAAAATGGATGGGTAGGTGAAAGGATTGATGGATGGAAGGATGGATGGAAGGATGGAAGGATGAAAGAAATGATGGGTGGATGGAAAGATGGATGGATGAATAGGTGGATAGAAGGATGGATGGAAGGATGGATGGATGGATGGATTTAGCTTCTCTACTTTACTTTGATCCCTCCCCCAATTCCTTTTCCAAGTCAAAACTGTGAATCTTTGCCTTAAGAAAAACTCAATGATAATGAGGAGCAAATGCGGCAGGACAGAAAACCCCGACAACAAGGCAAGAGAGAAAGAGAGAGAGAGAGAGAGAGAGAGAGAGTGAAAAAATGAATCTGTCGGTTGTGGAAGGGAAGAATTCAACCAGTCTTCTCAAAATCCTTGGTTTTCCATTTTCTGCTAGCATCCAATGTCGAGACGGTTGGCTTGATTTAAAGGCCTTTGTTGGCTTCCAAAGCCCCATCACCAGCAGCAGCCGCAGCAGCAGCTCGGCCTGCCATGGGCCCGAGAGGCTGAAGACCACTTTTCAGCCTGATGTGCTTTCTAACAGCTGAGATATTAAAACACTGAAAAACGGGGTTTATAATGGAAATGCTGACAGACTATTAACTATGGCAGCACTGCTCTAATAAATGGAATGGCTTGTCATAATCTCTAGTTCATAAATATGCAAATACAAGGCAGGGGATCTGCTCCAAAGGATGTCTCTATAATTTTAACTGACCTTTACTGATACCGAACGAGCCTGTTGCTTCTGTTTTTGTACATTGGATATAAAGTACAGGAAACCCAGCTGCCTGTCCGCCTAAAGTGTATAAAGTTTGAGCTGCCAGCTGCTAAACTCCAGGCCTAGTCAGTCTCATTCCTCTCCACATTCACACTCTTTATTGACATTTTCATTTTTCCTCCCCAGGGAGTAGAAGCTGAGTGGGGGTGAAATCAAACATTGTTCACCCCCCCATTATTTCCACATGTCATAATGCCTGCCCAGCCAAAATTCATGATTGCCTCAAGGACAAACGGGCCATCTATGCTGACTTATAAATTTGAGCTTTATCCAGTTCTCTGCTTTTGAACCTAATGTGCAGCAAATCCAGTGACTTCATATTTAATAACTTAGATGTCGTTTGTCCTGTGTCTTTCATCGCTGGGTGAAGAGTTGGATGGCTAGCAGTTTTTCAGAATTTTTCCCTCTAATTATTTTAAGCTATTCAGCCCGGTATCCGAACTATTGATGGAGAGCCAAATCGCCAGCAGGGGAGAGATCTGTCCAATCCAGGAGCTAAATGAGTCACTGAGAGTCAATCTGTTTTCCCCTTGCTGCTGGGGTTTCTATGGGCCCCAGCTTCTCCCTCTGCCACAGTCCTGTGTAGCTGCAGGCTTGGCTTCAAATGCCTCCATTTCCCGCCTCAGCCCAGGTCCATCACAGCTGTGGATGGGTTTTGACAGGCTGGCCCTGGAAGTCCAGGGCCTGGCTCATGCTGTACTTGAAGCTTAACTTAGACAGGACATGAAGATGTCTTGGCCTTGTTGTATTTCTTGTCCAGGAAGGAGGAGGAGACACTGGAAATGGGGTGGGAAGTCTGTTTGCTGGTTCGCACACATCTCTTCCTGTAAAATATTCTGCTTTTCCAAAGTGGCCAAGCTGACTCCTTGGGAAGAGATTCATGCAAGAAACAAACAAACAAAAACCCAAAACAACAACAAAAACACAAAAAATTAAAAAATACAGGTGGGCTAGAAGAGATGGGTGGATATATTGGGAGGCAGAAGAAGGTGTCAGGGAGGAGGATTTTCAGTGTGCACTCATGTTGGATTAAAAACAAAACAAAACAAAGTGAAACAAAACACCTCAGTGCTTTAATGAACATACATGTCTTTTCCCAGTGGAAATATTCTTTTTCAGTAACATTTCTCCAAAACCAACATATTGTATTCTTCCTGGTGGGGTCAGTAGTTAACTTCATAAAAATATACGGCTAAGGGAGGGGTACACCAAGGCTCACAACAGCTGTCCTTTCATGGCAAATGATACAATTGACAGGTAGTTACTGCTGAAACTTTGCACCACCACCGCTATTTCCATGCCCTGTGCTTTAAGAACTGTGGTCTCATGAGAGTCTTTTTTTCTTTAAAACTCAGACGTATCCGTGAACAAAGTCTCTTGCAAATAGGTATAGTTTAAGAAGTCTTCCCTTCCCACTTGCTCCCCTCCAAAATATCCCAAGGCAGTCAATTGAATGATCTAGGTGTGTTCAGGATTTAGAGAGTGAGCTCAGGATCCTTGAGGAAAAAGGATGGGGGTAGAGCGAGAGGGAGAGAAAGTCTTAACTGACTGTACTTTTCTAACATTTTGGGGTGGGGTGGGAGTACTCAAACAGGCTGGATCGTTCCTTTGTCACAGTGAGCCCTCAGAGGCAGAAACGCCTTGATCTTGGTGGAGACTCAATTCTATTTCTGTAGCCCCAACAAACACCATCTCTCCACAGTCACTCCAGGTTTTTCTTTCTCTGTTCCAAGTTGTCATGGTGGCAAGGATCAGGTGTCTGAAACAAAGTTAATTTCTCACTGAAATCTAGCCTCTACTGGGGAATAGCATCCTCCCCCATCCCTACCCCAAATCAACCTAGTAGTGAGATGAAGTGGGAAGACATTGAGATTTGGAGGAGAGTGGTTCTTCAGATTCTGGGGCTGCTAGAAGGTCTTGGGAACACTCCCAGCATCCTAGGCTGAAGTAATTAACTCAAACATGAAGGCCATCTCTCCCCTTTCACATTTTGAGCCACAGATTGCTTAATAAGGCACAGGAAAACCCACTCTCAGATCATTGTTAGCACAAAGCGTCTTCAGCAGCAGGCAATAACAGGACCCTTTATGTGACTCAGCTACTGTTACTGGGCTTTCTCAAAGCAGGAATCTCCTTGAAAAGAAATTTACATGAAAACAGTGGCATTGTTTGAGAACTTATGCAAATGACACACAAAAGGGGCTTGATAGTGATTTAAGAAATTAAATCTTTATCACTACCTCAAAGATACCCAGAGAAACTTGGTCTTAGCTAAAGAATTCCATAACACCTCCTATAAAAAAATCCAGGTGTACAATATAGAGTTGTCCAATGCCCCCTCCCCAAACCCCCAGTTTCTGGAGTTTCAAAGCTGTCTGTAACGAATGTTCTGGGAAGCCTAGTGCTCTGAACTCAGTGCTGACAAGAATCACTCATTACTAGTTAAGAAAATTGAACATACCAGCCATACATAACTGTAAGCGTTTTGAACAAAGTTAAATGTTTCTCTCATGGGAGTAGCTTTTAAGGACCACACAGGGATTCATACTCTTCAGTGCTCAATCAGCAAAAATCATGTTCTGAGAGTCTCAATCAACACAGATTGCCGCTGAGCTCCACAGCAAAGGGAATCCGAAGGCTGCCATTACTGCATGCTCAAAGGAAGATGGATCGTCTGTGATGGTGTATGCGTGTGCACATGTGTGTATATACACACACCTGTGTGAGTATGTGTATATGTGTGTGGACATGTGTGTGTGCGTGGATGTGTGCACATGTGTGTGTATGTGTGTGTACACACGCATGTGTGAGTATGTATGTGCATGTACACATGTCTATGTACGTGTTTGTGTGCACATGTGTATGTATGTGTGTGTATGTGTGTGTGAGACTTCTATAGAGGGGCATTAAAGGGGTGGCTGAAGAATAAAATGCCCATTGGAATGTTGTTACATTTACCTTTGATTTTAACTTCCTAAAATTCTCTTCCATTTACTACCATGTGACTGACTGTCTGGCTTCAGTCCCCTCACTTTCCTTCTACTTTTCCTCTTAATTCAGTGTAGGATGATCAAAGTATAGTTCCTTCTGTGCCACTGGTTGGCATTTCTGCAGGCACAAATGAGCTTAGTGTTCAAGCACCAGGCTTTGAACACAAGGAATTCCTTTAATGATCAGGCTAGGACATAGACTTTGGAAGCCGATGCTTGGAGTTCTTGCTCTACTGTTGAGCAACTTTGACACTTTGGGCAGAACTATTTTAGCCTTCTGAAGCCCCAGTTTCCTTTCCTGTAAATCAGTAGTAATCCTGTCTTACCAGTCAAAGGACCTAAGCAAACAAGAGTGTGCTCTTAGCATAGATGAGTGAGTACGGTACATAGTAATATAGATACCATTACTACAGAACATATAAGTGATAAAAATACGTAGGAAATGAAATTAAGGAGTACCAAGTACATAAAAATAAATCTAGTATTTTTGTATCATCTACAGATTCTAGATTTGTTACTGACTTTGGAGTGCTGAATGCATGCAGCGTGCTTAGTACTTCGCCTGGAACAAAACAGGACATGTTGGGTTATTGTTTATTCTCTTGCCTAAGGAAAAGTCTAGTTGTAGGGCCTCCAGTACCTGTTGCAAGGGTGAGCAATTACTCCCATTTTGTCCTTGTTCTTACTAAAGTGGCAGAGTGACTGAGCAATAAGGCAGGGTCTAGGATTGCGCTATCTCCATTCTGGCCAATGTTTTCTCCTGCCGAGAGACACTGCTCCCTCACAGTTATTTTCCTCAGGCCTTGAATCCAAGAGGATTGGTGGCTCCTACCCTTCAGATAGGTGATGCACGAAGCAGTTTTGTGTCCCCCGGTGAGGGC
>PVIU01001833.1:0-21032 GCA_004026605.1 Ondatra zibethicus
TTGGGAACCGAGTCTTTTTGAATGCACTCCTTCCAAGGCTGGGAGGGAGGGGGGTGGGCCTTGGACTTCCAACAGGGCAGGGCACCATGCGCTC
Organism: Ondatra zibethicus; assembly: GCA_004026605.1. Taxonomy (NCBI): domain Eukaryota; kingdom Metazoa; phylum Chordata; class Mammalia; order Rodentia; family Cricetidae; genus Ondatra; species Ondatra zibethicus. The sequence goes on from PVIU01001833.1 coordinate 95, forward strand.
TTTCAAGGAAGAAGGGAGAGGGAGGAGGGGTGGGGGGGTAGCGGGAGGGGACCGGGAGAAGGGGAAGAAAGGAAAAAATGTTATTTCTTTAATTATGTTTTTGAATGGAAAAAAATAAAACATTGTAAAAAAAAAAAAGGTCTGGTGAATGCGATGTTCAGTAGGTTAGGTGCCCCAGTGATATTTGACTGATTCCTCAAAAGACTATATTTAGGCAGCCCACTCTATGATGTATCTCTACAGCCACTGTGGCTCAGGAGGCAAGAACACTTCCAGACCGTATCTAGAAATTTGATGTAACCTGTATGTAGGCAGTTGGACATTCAGGCTGTATTCCATTTGACCAGGTACCTAAGCATGAAGTAATAGAGATACATTTATTATATAAAGTACCTGGAAAACCTTTTTTGTTAAAGATTATTTTTATTTTCTGGGATTTTGCTTGCATGTATGCAGATGGACGTATATGTGTTTGGTGCCTGAGGAAGCCAGAAGAGGAAGTCATATTCTCTGACTGCAGTTACAGAAAGTTGTGAGCTGCTGCATGGGTGCTGGGGAGCAAACTTGGGCCCTCTACAAGAGCAGACGGCTATTACACACTGAACCGGCTCTCCAGGCCATTACTATTATTTTTCAGATGGACTCTCTCATAGTCTAGACTTGGGGTAGCTCTTGCCTCTACTTTCTGAGTGTTGGGATTATAAGATGCACATTTATAGGCAGAGATTAGCATCCAGTCCATAGATAAACCACAGTCTATTCTCAGTGTATAAAACTTGAGACTACTCATAAACAAGAAATAAAATTTTGTGAATATTCAGGCAATGGAATTGCATGGATTGTTAGAAGTAACATGGTATGGGAATATTGATTGTCTCCAGAATATATGTATACCATTTCGACAATTGGCAGACAGTATGTGGCTTCCTTTTCTCCCTGGAGTCTGCATTTCTCAGACATTTTGTTGCTGTGACAAATTTCTCAGAGAAATACAAAGGAGGAAAGATACATTTTGTCTAATGGTTTCAAAGATATCAACCCAAGGTCAGCTGGCTCCATGGCCTCTAGGCCCTTGGCAAGGCAGTGATGTAAGAGGGTACTGGGGGGCTGCTCACCTCCTGGCAGCCAGGAAGCAGAGAGAGGCAGAGAGGGACCTAAGATGACAAGGGCAGAGAAGGTGCCTCTGCAGGTCACAGGAACACAGCTGGGGTTCACTCCAGACTCATGTCTGGTTCCCGTGTCACTCACAGTCCATCACAGAATGACTCCTCTGCCTGCCATGGTCACGTGAGAAGGAATACCTTTTCAAAGAAGGAATGGTGCATGGGGAACAAGGGAGAGGCCGGCCGGAGCATCTCCCCTGCCTGCCGGTCCTCTTCCCTCCTCTCCTCAGGATCTGGGTCAGGTGTCACTGAAGCACCACCCAGCTGGCCTCTACACCATGGAGGTGCTGACATAACGGCTTTCCCTCTTCATCTCCAAACCCAGACCAGCCAGACCAACCAAGGACGACTGCCTAAGACACAGGCTTTGGGGACATTCCTCTGGAAAGAAAAAATAGGGGATCAGTAGGCCAGTAAGAGTGTGAAGGGAAACCTGGGCCAGGAGGGACGTTCTTTGGGTGACCTCAACTCATCTTCAGCTGGCAGGGGCCCAGTGATCCATACTGGATCTGCCGAATTTCCAGACTTCCTGAAGAATCCTAGGATTGTGCCTCAGTGGTGGTTTACTTAACACTTGTTCCACTCTGTTTTTTTATGCATAACTACCACATATACAGCCGTGTAACTGTACCATACAACCTTAGGAGTTGCCATTCCTGTAGGCTACAAGAATGGTGTCCATTGGAGCAGTGCAGGGGGGTGAACCACCATGCTCTCGTTTGTATTTTGGATCTCTGGATAAGGATTTGGACCTATGATGTGTAATTTTTCACAAAAGCCATATTTAAGAAAGTCAAGGAACCTCTGTACTTTCATATATCAGCGGGGCTTATTTCTGGCTGGTGACATTATGATTGAGTTTTATTTTCTTCTTTGTGATTTCTTCCCATTTTCCAATTTTTCTGCAATGAGCACATATTCTTTCTTTAATCAGAGAATGAGAGAAAGCGACAATAAATGTTACTTTAAGAAACAAGTCAACGAGGTGCCCCAAGAGTCTGGCAGGCAGGAGAGCAGAGGCTAGCGTTTACTTGTAAGCGAGAGGCTGGAAGCAAGCAAGGAGAGGATTTCTAATGAGGCCAAGAGTCCAGGGAATGTGCCAGAAGGGGCTGTGATTACCATCCGAATCTAACAGCCTTCTTTAGAAATCACTAAGAGCACCGTGTCCTGGGAACACAGGGAGACGTAGGACGCAGTTGGAGAGAAGGGTATGTTGCCCCAGGAGTGGGACTGAGTGCTGCTTGAAGTCTCTGCCCCCACCAAAGGAGTGAGCCAAGCTGGGAACAGCTTGATTAACTGCCGATCTGTGGCCAGTGAACGAAAGTTCAATTAGAATGGGGCTTGCTAATGAAATCCAAAGGCAGGAGCAGGAAGCTGGCAAGACCAGCCGTTTTCCGGAATCATGAATCAGAGTCGGAAAAGGGTGGGTTTGAGGCAGGAGGCACGGGTGAGAGCAGAGTGGGCTCCCCTAGGCTGTATGAGCAGCCCCCAGGAGAGAGCTCCCTGCAGACCTGGCAAAGACAGACTGTGTTCAAGTAGGTAAGCTAGAACCTTGTTTGGGCTTCAGGCTCACCTCTAAAAGGAGTAGGGTGGTACCTTCCTCTACCAGTGAGAGTGGCCTGTAGTGAGTCTTCAATCTGACTGATGCCCAGTGATTCAAGAGCAGCAGGTGGCCCTGCCATGGAGCCAGGCTGGCCTCCAACACTCAATCCTCCTGAGTGCTGTGATGACAGACGAGTGCCCCAGCTGTAGCAATGCATTCTTCATGTATATGATGACTTTATCATCATTGTGCCTCCATGAGATAAACTAAGTGAGGGTGTACGCATGTGTGAGGGTGTGCTGGTGCATGTGTGTGTGTAGGTCATGGGTCCCAATGTCGTTCCTCAGGCTGCACCCACCTTTCTGTTCCTCCATTATCTCCCTCCCTGTCTTTTTTCTTTTAAACATGGTCTCTCAATGACCTAGAACTCACTCGCCAAGGAGACTAGGTTGGCAAGCCCTAGTAATGTTCCTGTCCTTACATCCCCTCTCTCTGTGCTAGATTATAAGCATGTGTCATCACACCCAGGTTTGCACATGGGTATTGGAGACTGAACTCAACTCCTCATACTTGTGTGTCAAGAATTTTATTGACTGAGCCACCTCCACAGCTCCAAGATAAACATTTTTATAATGACTTTATTGCTGTGGGACAATGGTCTGTACCCTGTGACTTGTATTTTAAATAAACGCTGATTGGCCAGTAGCCAGGCAAGAAGTATAGATGGGGCAAGGGGAACAGGAGAATTCTGGGAAGAGGAAAGAGTCAGTCTGCAGTTGTCACCCAGACACAGAGCAAGCAAGATGTGACTGCCTCACTGAAAAAGGTACCAAGCCACAAGGCTAACACAGACAAGAATTATAGGCTAATATAAGTTATAAGAGTTAATAAGAAACCTGAGCTACTAGACCAATCAGTTTATGATTAATGTAGACCTCTGTGTGTTTATTTGGGACTAAATGGATATGGGATCAGATGGAACATAAACCTCTGTCAACACTTTATTTTTAATGTTTTATTTGGAAATGATTTTAGATATAGAAAAGTTGACCAAGTGGTAGGATGTTCTTGAACGTTCTGGACCTGGCTTTCATCAACGCCAATATCTTACAAAACTGTAATTGGATTGTCAAGAACAGCCAACTGTCAAGTCTATGAAGACTACGGAGTTGACACAGATTTCAGCAGGGTTATCCAAACATCCCTTCCTATCCAGGACCCCATTTGCATTGCATCCTCCTGCCTTCCTGACTTCCTCCACATGGGCTCTGTCTTTCAGGACCTTGACACTTTTCTCTGTTATGCTGTAGAACGTTTCTCAATCTGGGCTTGTCTGACATTTCCTCTTGATTAGCTGACATTCTACATCTGGGTAAGAATGGGGTAAGAGCCGGCTCAGAATGCCCTGGCAGGGATTTGTGATGTTGCCACATCTTTGTAACACCTATGAGTTAAGAATTATGGGGGCTCAGTAACTCATAGGTCTGTGAGTTTATGTCAGACTTACCATGTATCCCACATTGACTTCTAATCCTTGATCCTCCTGCTGTAGCCCCTGAGTGCTGGGACTATAGATGTGCACCTTGACACTTGCTAGGTCCATGACTTTGAACTGCACAGACTCACAGACCACATCTAATGAGTCTGAGTTCCTTCGAAGCAAAACCCCTTACACTATTCCAGAGTTTACTGCACCCATTCCCAGCAGCAGGAGGAACTAAGGGGGGTTAGACATGTGGGATTTAAATTGCCATTTACCCATGAGCCAAGGTTAGAAGGTCCCTTAGGAGAGGACATAGAGCTCGGGGGCCATCAATTTAGCAGGAGTAGCATCAGAGTTGAGACAGGAAGATCCCAAGTTCAAGGTCTGCCTGAGCTACAGAGTGGGTTCAAAGCCAGCTTGGGAAAAAAAAAAAGCAGGGCCAGCCTGTCTTAAAATGAAAAGTCAAAGGAAGACTATAGTTACAGCTCAGTAGTAAAGTGTCTGCCCAGTCTGCAGGAGGCTTAATCCCAGCAGTCTCAAAAAAACAAAGAAAGAAAAAAAGAGCCTAAGAAGTATGGTTCTTAGGTCAGTGTGTGTGTGTGTGTGTGTGTGTGTGTGTGTGTGTGTGTGTGTGTGTGTGTGTGTGTGTGGTGTTTCATGTGTCTTCCACAGAGCAGCTCTACTTGGCTGAGTCAGCTGTGAGCACATGTGAGGGTACTCCTAGTATGGCCAGATTCTCAATTAGTTTGTGAAAGAGGGCCCAGTACTCTGGACTCCCCTGTGAAACAGCTTGAGTCTCAACTACGAGAAACTAAAACAAAAACAGCATTCCAAATCAGTCAATCAAGGCGATCCATTTTGCTAGAGGAGACTCACATCTCACACTGGGCAGGCTGCAAAAAGCTGGGGTGGAAGCCTGGAGGATGAGGAAGGGAAAGAATCTGCAAGACTTTTAGAACGATGTCAGTCACGTCAGGACATGCCAGCAGCTGACGGGCTGGAGGTCTGCCCTGATGATTGGTACAGAAGCGTGGACACTGTGGCCAGGATCGCAAATATCCTACTCTTCCTCTTTGGTTCGCCAGCTGTTGATGTGCGTTGGGCTCATCACCACTTGGGATAAAAGGTTATCTTCCGCCCTTGCTTGCAGCTAGTGTGTGTGTGATTAGGTTGAAGTCAATGGAATGTTCTTAGAGTATTGTATAGCTTTCAAGGAAGTCCCCTTAAAAGGGAAGAACACCTCTCTCACCTCTCTCTCTCTCTCTCTCTCTCTCTGCCTGGAGTGGGATGGAATGGCTAGTTACAAGCAGCCAATCTTGGATCATGTGGTGGCAAGAGTGGACACAGAAGGAGCTTGGGTCCCTGGGGACCACAGAGTCAGCGGGCTCCTCCTGGACTTCTTACATCAGGGCTGATTACTGAAGGAGAAAAAAAAATGTACACTGGCTGTTCGAGTCACTGATGTTTTGAAGGTTTCTGGTTGCATGCGTGTTGATCCAGAAACATGAGAAGGCCATTTGATGTGAGAAGGAAGACTATTTATTTTCTTCTCAAGTACACTGCGTGCCACCAAATACCCAAGTTACCCGCTGTGATTAAGCAGATCTCATGAATGACCTCATGAGGACATCGGGGACTACCCAGGCCGCTAAGTCAGTACCTCTGGGGCTCAGCTTCAGAGATCTGTTCCACAGCGGTTTTGACACTCATGAAAGTTTGTGGCTTAAAGAAAGAAATGTTGGGAGTAAGAAAGTGGGCTATCAACCATCTATCTAAACCCAATTTGCCTAAAATTAACATGGAGGAGTACCATGCCCAGTCCTCTCTATAGTGGAAGCACAGTGACCTTCTATAATCTGCGGTTGTGGTGAAAATACTAAATGGAGCATTCTAGAAATAAATGGTCAGTAGGTTTTACTTCGTGTCATTCTAAGTAGCATAGCTAAAATTTTACACCTCATTTACCCCGAGACACACAGATCTACTCCTATCAGTCACTTAGTGCCTACCTCAGCGTTCAGGTGGCTGTTTGAGATAGCATAGTGCACGTACTCAGGTAACCCTCGTTTTACTCAACAATGTTTGCAGATGCCAAAGAGAAACTGTAAAGTGCTTCCTTATGTGGAAACATAAAAGTCCAGTAAGATACCTTGAGAATGAGAATGAGAGAGAGAGAGAGAGAGAGAGAGAGAGAGAGAGAGAGAACGCATACACATAACCTATCATAGAGTTTCAACTGCTCTATTTTGTCAGTAGTTATTGTTAATTTTTGTTGTTGTAATTTGAGCATGTTAGACCTAGTGTAGCAATGTTGGAGTGGGTATTTGGGTCACAGAAGGACCCACATATATGGACATTTTTCTCCATTTGCCCAAGGAAGGGTTTAACTTACCTTTTTATTTCTGTTGAACATTTGCCAAATTTGCTCCATTTTATTCTTGTAGACGCCTTTTTCTCTTCTGCTTGACAAATAGCCTTTCTTGGATGGGTATATTTCTTTCAGTAAATATTTTCAGACCTTTTGCATTTAGAATAGGATTTCTCAAATCCATTCATTTTGATTATTTTTGTCTTTCTCTTGAGTTTTTTTTAATACTGCCATGCCTGAGTGTATCTCATGAGCTCTTCCAAATTAGTATGTTGACAGTGTTCTCTCCTATTTAAGAAAGCACTGGCATTTGACAGCAAGGGCGAAGGAATGAATGGATAGGCTCGGGATTGTATTGAGTTCACTCTATTTTATTTTTGAGTTATTTAATTCATAAAGTAATTTGGGAATGATGAGACACAGTGATACATATTATAACCAAGTGTATTTATTACTAAATTATAAAACTTTACAGGAAAAGTATCTGGGCAAGCTGGGGGAAGAAGAGTCATGAAGGTATTTGAGCATTTGTTTGCGTCAACAACTATTCACTGAGGGCCTCAGGCATAAAAGGGGTACAGTAAGGGACAGGCTGGGTGGGTCTCCTCTTTGAGGGTCCCTTCAAGACAAACCCTTCAAACACAGCGGTGGTTAGAGCTAAGATTTACTACCACTGTGATGCTATGACTGAGTGACTATTTTATATTCATTTCCTCTCCAAGCCTGAGTTTCCCCATCTGCAGAATGAGGGTGACCATTAGTCACATGGTTACATGACAAATGAATGAACCCAAGCAGGCAAAAAGTGTTTAGGGAGTGGTGGCCCCATTGGCTGACTTCTCTAGAGGATATGTTAGTAGAAGAACTGTTCTTATGGGAATCTGTGGAGGAAAAGGGAGAGAGTGGGAAGGAGAGAGAGAGAGAGAAAGAGAGAGAAAGAGAGAGATTCAGGGTGGGGTTGTTCTTCGTATTAGAATTCTCTAGAGAAAAAACTGGAATAGATACATGTTATAAAGATGATTGATCAGATTGACTTGCACAGCAGGGGTCAGGTGGTCCAACATGGCAGTCTCTATGCTGGAGAAGCAGAGAAGCCGGGCCTGCCCAGTCCATGAAATTGCAATGCTAACCTGAAGCCTGGGGCGCCCTGGAGAGTCACTGATGTTGACTCCACACTGAGAGGCAGAAGAAGCTTAGTCTGACATTGGCAGACCATAGTCGTGCGCACCTCACTGGGAAAGGGGGCTGGTAGGAGGCATTCCCTGTCTTCCTATCGCTTCCTTCCATCTGGGCCACGGCAAGATGCTGCCCACATTCTAGGCCTGCCTAGCTACCCTACTCCCTGCCCCACCTGCCAATCATCTCTGAAATGCCCTTCACAGACATAGAGAGGTACATTTCACGACTCCTACCCATCTCCTTAATCCAGTCGAGCTGAAAACCAAGACCAACCATCGCACTCCAGGAAACAGAGATTGAAACATACAGAGCAGTGAAGACAGATGGCCAAGATGGGGAACTAAGCCAGGGGGTGTGGAGCCTCCGCAGGCAGAGGAGCTGGACTCAGCACTGAGATGACACCTAGTAGCATAACAGGATGCCCAGGAAGTCTGAAGCAGATGTGGAAGCTGAAGGATCGTGGTGGAAGTGGTCCTGGGGTTCTGCAGGGAGGAGGAGGTGCTTTGGAGGAGGCTTGCAAAGGAAGCACTCACACACCACGGGCAGGTGCTGGATGAAGATACACTCCTCACCCCCCTTTTCCTAGTGAGGTGCACAGGGTCGTTCTCTGCTGATATCAGAGTCCAATTTCTTCTGCATTCCAGTGTGGGTTGTTGACAGTGGCCTTCGTTGTCTCTCTCCCCTTGAGAGGAAGCATGCATCTGCTGCAGTTGGTGCTCAAGGAAGGCTGGGACACACTGTATCTTCAGTGACTGTGTAGAAAGGAAACACTAGCTGGGTCTCTCATCATTGAGCCCTTTAGTCACTTAAGAAGTTAAAAATTAGCTTGCATGAACCATCTAGAAATCCTGGCAGTGACAGTACTCACCAGTAATCTCAGTGGCAGGGTCGCAAGTCCCAGGTCAGCCTGGGCTATGCAGCCAGGCTCTGTCTCAAAACAACAGAACAAAACAGCAAACTTCAAAGAAACTAACATGAAGTCCCACAGGGAGCTGGGCCTGATCCACGTTGCTTCTCTGAGAGGGCTCGGGTTTTCTATGGAGAAGGCAGGCATCTGATACTTGGATAACACTCTGCATAAAGACCGTATGTGGAGTGGACATGGTGGGATGACTTCGTTGCTGTGGTAACTGATGACTGCCAGCAGTACTGTGTCCTCCATCATCTCCGAGTCTTCATTCATGCTGGAAACTCATTTCCCGACTCTTCTTGGCCTAGATAACTTACCCTTCAGACTCTAACTCAAGGACACACTCTGTAGGCTGCCTGTCTTCCTTCCCCGATTTCACACCTGTTTAAATGGCCCCCACTAGACTGTAAGCATTTATGGTCCCAACCTACAGGCCAGTTCTATGTTTCTGACCTAGGTCAGAAATCAAGAAAAGTCTGATGAATGGTCGGTACCCCAAGGGATTTAAAAAAGAAATGGAGAGTTTAGTGGTGGCCTATGAAGCAATGACCAACTCTACCTGTAGGTGGCATAATCGAGCAAGCAGAGCCGAGTGGGAATTGCTACATGGTTTTCACCCTCCTTGCTATTAAGCAAGTGGCTGAGTTTTTGTGGCTGAATCGAGGGCCTTAGATTTGCCAAAATGTGGTGCTACGGAGTCCTAAGGAGATTAAGATACTGGCTTTGAGGTCGGACGATTCTGCTTTAAACCCAGGCTTTCCTGTTTGCCAGTTGTGAAACTTTCCGTAGTTCACTTCACTTTTCTGTTCCTCGGGTTTTCCCGCTGAGAAATGGGCATTAAAATAATGCACCTACCTCTGCCCGCAGATGGAAAAGGAAGGTGAAGGGGTATGTCCGCGCAGAGCAAGGTACAGGGGTCTTAGAGGTGACTGGGAGTTAAGAAGGGTCCGGATTGCATCCTCCTATTGGGACTGTACCTGGTGCCCTAAGGCGCCATGCTCATGGAGAGAGGAAACAGGTTTCTGGGGTTTTGAATCTGATTGGGGCGCTTGAAAGGAAGCCCCGTGGCGGTACGCTCCCTAGATTCCGCAGCCTCCCTCCTCCTGTGCTGCAAGCTGCTCCGAGGCTCACAAAGTGGCCCTTTAAATGGTTTTTTATAGCGACATAAAAGCGCCAGCAGGCGGCTGGCCTCCTCCGCGGTGACCTCCAAGCTGGTGGTAAATTGCATCTCTTGGCACAGGCGGCTGCAGGCAGCGCCAGGATCAATAGTGGAGCCCTTGTCTGGTGGAGGGCAGAGAGTGAAGCGGGGCTGCGCGGCTGGGGACCACGAGAGGGGCTCAGGCCAAGGCCCCAGAGGGGTTTGAAGGAACCGAGCCAAGCCATATGAGACTTCCCTGTTCCTGGAGGCTGGCAAAGGGAGAGGGATTCAGCCTGAGCTCCCAGCAGTAGTTCCCAAAAACTCTGGGGGTACCTGAAATGTTTGTGGTGGGAAGAAACGAATCTGGATGGGGAAGCTGGTGGATGGCGGCACTGTAACCCCAGCAGTCTTCCTTACCTTTCTGTTTAGGAGTCAGGCAGGAGGGGCTGCCAAACAGGGGACATAAGATTCTGCATGCCAGAACCCTCTAATGTGTGACTCAAGCGTTATTCCAACTGTAATTAGGGGCCACTTCTTTGGGGCTCAATTTCTTCGTCTGTGAAATGGTATTAGGAGGTGACTTCTACAAGGTGTTGCCGCTGAAGTCCTCTACTATTCCTACAGCTTGCGGACATGATCAGGAATGATCTTCCCCTGCCACCTGTCTGTCCTTGGCATTGTTGTATCAAGTCACCTCATTTGAAAGACCCTCACATTTCAGCCTACGTGAAATGAGGACCTTTGTCATTCTCTGTCCCCTTATTCTGCCTTTTTCTCTTTCTGTCATGAATTTATTTGTGCCTTCAGTCATTGTATGTACACCCCACGTTGTAGTTTGCTTTCTCTGCCATTGTGATAAACACTGTGACCCCAAAGAATTTGGGGGAAGAAAGGGTTTATTTCATCTCACAGGTCTATCAGTTGAGAGAAGCCAGGCAAGAAGGTTGAAGCAGGAGTGGTAGAGGAACACTGAGCACTCTCTTGCTCTCCATGGCCTGTTCTGCTCCCTTTGTTATATAACCCAGCACCACCTGCCCAGAGGTAGTACCACCTACAGTCAGCAGGACTCTCCCACATCAACCATTAATTAAAAAAGAAAAACCTGCTGCAATTCCTCAAGCGAGGTTCCCTCCTTCTGGGTGGATCCAGTTAGCATCAAGTTGGCAAAAACTAACAAATATATCCCCCAAAATAGTCTTCCACAAGGCACCTCGACTTTCTCCTTCACTGCTATGTCCTTCCAGCTGAGGATAGTGACCATCATAGACATTCAAAAATTATCAATAAAAATGTGAAAACAAAAACAAATCATTATTTGGAGCCTCCCCCTGCCCCAGGCTCTGCATAGAACAGCCAACTACTGACTTATTTTTATCATTAATTAAATTTATTCTTTCACAATTTCATACTTATAGACAATGCATCCTGATTGCTCTCACCCATCCTTTCTCCCTCCTTCCTTTGTCCACCCCAAGTCTACCAACCTTATTCCCACATTCATATTCTGTTGTTTGTTTGTTCTCCTGATCAGCGGTCACTCACTTCTTTGAATGACTGAATGATGCCAAGGTTGGCAATTGCTTTGTGCCATCATCTAGTCACAGTTGTGATTCCATGTTTGCCACGTGGAGATTTTATTTTGAGTGGGTCCTTGAAATCCATGTGTTTTCTTTTTTAAAAAAAAAGTGTCAGAAAGCAATGACAAGACAAAGTCTATCCATAAGGCATCCTGCCCAGCATCCACTCCCTTCCCAGACCACCTCACTGGCTCCAGTACGAGCAAGCTGAGCCAGCAAAGAGCTGGTGGGTGAGAGAAGATCGCCAAGGCTTGGCTACACCAGAACCTTGGCGCTTTGAGTGTGTGGGTGTGGGGGAGTTTCTGAAAGGACAGGCTGTTTGTCTAGGTAGAGTGCGGGATCAGCATTCCCTAAATGCTACTGCCTGGCCACTACTTGCCTTTCTTCCTCGCATGCACGCAAATGATCAACTTGACGTTTGGTTGCCTTGGGAGGTAAATGCATTGGGGCTAAGGGCAGAAAATTTCCTAAGGTGTCTGAAATGGTTACGGGTAGGCTTGTACAAGGAAGCAGGGTGGCTCTGAAGACTTGGAAAGAAAGGGAGGTGACTTCCTTTAGACCAAGTCAAAGATGCCTGCTGTTTTAAATATGATACATGGTATCTCTAGATATCAGTAAATTCACATAGCAGTGTGGGAGAAAAAAGACCCCCAAAAGAAATGGGTGCTCAGCATATCCAAGTGTGGAGATGCCATATTCTGAAACTATCTCTTAATTTCTAAGAGACTGGAACTTCTGCTGGGCCTCAAACCAGAGGTAGTAATACACATAAGACTGCAATCATACTATGTAGTTACTCAGCTGGTCTGTTTAACCTGCTCTTTTGAGAGCGATGTAAACGACTAACCTTGCTTGCCTTTGATGTCTCCTGGAGTCAACATTTACAACCTGAGATCGTATGGCTGCGCTCCTCTGCACTCTCCCAAGTTCCTGACTCAGAATCATGCTGATGACTCATTAGCTGAAAGCAGAAAATGTGGACGTTGGGAGCAACTTCCTAAAATCTACCCAAAAGGTTGAAAGCACCCGCTTATGGACATGGGTTGATAAACAAAGATGGCCATTGACTGGGTCAGTTGGAGCCCATCAGTGACTTAACCCTTTGTAGAACTCTGTAAAGATTTGTGTCAAGTATCGTATTCCTTATCCATGTGGGGCTTTCTATGCTGTTCACAGAGTGATGGCCCTTGTTAGGGACCGACGGTTACACTACTCAGACACAATCAGGCAGATACAGAGACACACGCAGAAACAGACACACACACACACACACACACACAGGACCAGACACAGTCTCAACACATAGAAACACACAGACAGACACACAGGGACAGACACAGATACAGAGGCAGGCACAGATGCAGACTCACACAACAGAGTCCCTGGACTGAAGACCCAGGGAGCAGGAAAGGGAGAGTTCAAATCTGGACTTTCTCTCAGTTAAACGACTCCACGGGGAAGCGTTTTTATTTCTTTCCTTAATGTGAGAGCAATGCATTGTTGGTAACTCAGTGTTAACTACTAATGTGTAACAATTGCACGACCATGGATATGAGGCCACAGACACCTGGGTTCCATTTTCGCTTGTGTCCAGCTAAGATGAAGGATATGAACTAGGGGCCAATTGATACCAAAGAACCTGTGCTTGTTGGCTTGGTGCTCTCCACGAGGGATGCCCTGAGAAGCAGATGGAAGCCACAGTGAATGTTATGGGGCTCAGGATGGGACCAAGCAGATCTGTCCATTTGACACCTCTGGCTTTGGGACACAGAGCCGTTTCCACTCTGTATAGTTCTGTGGGCTGAGAGTTGAGAGCAGAGAGGATGCGGGGGCACAGCAACAGTTTCTGGTTGGACAAGGAGATGCCTGGGTCTGTTTCTGGGAACCTTGGCTATTGGGATGTCCTTCAGGCACTCCCCAGATGTTGCTCCTCCCAGACTTCCACGTTCATGTTAAGGAAGCAGCCCACGCCTTACGATATCGTAGGCACCTCCACACCTTCTTTCATGTAAATACCGCCTGATAAAACGAGGCGCAGGCCTGCTGTTGCAAAGAGCACTTAGCTGTTAAACACTTGCCTTTCCACTCCATTGACTTTCCCTATTTATAGCTATTCCAGCAGAGCGGACTATGTCTCACTCATTTCCCGCCAGCTGCTGCTCTCCTCATTGTAGTTTGGAAGGGAGACCTAGAGGGACCTGCACAGGACCACCTGTTCCCTGTGGCATTGGCCTCTGCCTGGGACAGGAGTCAATAATGAAAACACAGGGGAGTCTCTTGTCTCTCCCATCTGGAAGTAGTCCAGAGCAGACAGTCGCCACACTGTGGCTTGAGTTTACCTGGTTAGAGGCAACAGAGTGGAGTGAACTGTGAGGAGAGAATTTAAAATTCTGAAGTAAGAGCTGTGGAAGTAATAAGCCATGTAAATACTATAATGAGGGTGGGGACAGATTAATATTAACACCGATATTAATAGTGGTAGTAATGCTGGCAGTTAATCTTTATTGAGCTCTTTCCAATGCACTGAGCAAGGTACTAAAATCTTAAATGCATTTTGCACTTAACCTCATCCCAGCCCCACGGGGTAGGCGTTGAGTGGGCAGTATTGATCTGAGGGGAGGATGCTCCTAAGAGGGGTAAGACTGCAGCTGGTAAGTAAGGACTAAAATGAATTATATGAGTGAGTCAGGAGAAACCCAGCTACATCTTGTCTTGTACAAAGACCAAACGGGGAGGAAAGGGCAGAAAAGACTGCAGGGTGTCTCCTGATGTCTGAGTAAAGGCTGAATCTGCATAAGCACCACTTCTGGTTGCTCCAGTAACAGGACCCTCAGTTTAGGACAATACTATTATAATTGGAAAATGCAAATGAAGCGAACAGTAATGAGAGGAGTTATGTGTGGCCTAGTTAGCACTGCCTTGGGGGAAAGTAGATGGGAGACGAGGGCAGGAGGGAAAACATTTGCGTTATGCTTTAGTTACCTTGAGAGAGCTAGGCATGGGGCATCCTTCCAGCTTCTCCCACAGGCTTGAGCAAAAAATGGAAAGGGTAATAAATCATGCCCTTGTTGTCCACACTGCCCTGCCCTTTCCTCCGCAGTCATAGCCACCTGGGAAAGGATGAAGGACTGTCTTTCTGGTGATCAGTGTCTGTGACCTTGGCTTTGGCCACTGGAGGCCAGGCCCACCTGGGATCTGAGCTGGACACGATAGCCAGGCAGTGACTGCATCAATCTGCCATTTAGTTCTTTCTTCCTGTTGTGCCAACAGCAGACGGTTGGGCAGGCCCTAAAGGAGTCATGGGAGCAGGATGGGAACTGACAGTTCTGACTCTTAACACAGCTTTAAAGACAAGGAAACTGGGGTTCAAAAGGCTAAGCAACATATGTGTTGTCTAAAGACAAGTGTGTCATTCACTCTGGCCTCTTGTCAAGCTTTTAAAGACTAATAAGATTTAAAGAGGACAAGGAATACATAGCATATCAATGTCTTTGTCACTTAGCTTTATGTCACTGTGTCCAACACACACAACAGAAGTACTTAAGGGGGCTGGCAGGTTTAGAGGTGGTAGATGAGGAAAGAGGTTTCTAAGGAAGGTGTTGAGTTAAATTGGCCTTCAGGTAAGAGGTCTCTCACCACTGCAGCCAACAGTATGGTACCAGAGGCTTTATAGTCCCACAGACAAAGCAAGGCATCTACTCTTAAAGGCTCCTGAGGGCAAGGCAAGTCCTGCACCACGTGGAAGCAGGCTTTGTTGACATGAGGCCTGTGCTGTGTGACAGCAGTTAGGGTGTCTATGATTCCTGAGTGACATGTACGGAAGGGCTTGGCTCTTTGTGATGGGAGAGAGACTGGGAGTGGGGGTTGTGGGTGGCTTCACAGCAGCACCTAGATCACCGAGGTTCTAGCAGAGGAAAGACTTGTTTGGGCTGAGATGTTCAGAGTATCAGTCTGCCAGGGTGGATGGAAGGAAGACACACTGAAGCTGCTCAGGTGGTGGTTGTGGGAACACTTGTGGAGGCTCCTCACATGCTGGAGGACTGGGAAATATAGATGAAACCTGGGGCAAAGGGCAACCTTCCAAGGCCTGTCTCTCGAGACCTACTTTCAACAGCTAGGGCCAACCTCCTAATGGTTTCTTAGTCCCTCAAAATAGTGTCACTAGCCAGGATCAAGTGTTTGGAACTTCAGCCTGGGAGGGCTATTTCAGATTTAAACCATAAATATCCACCCCCCCCAAATGGTCACCATTCTTTGATACTTTCCTTTGGGATGTGACCCTCAAGGTCCTCCCATTAAAAGACAGAATTTATGTCCCCAATCCTCGGAACTAGGCTGGCCACAGCACTTGGTATGACATGATATCATGATGGTTTATCATTTGTAAGTCCAGGCTTCAGGGAATCTGGTGAGTCTCTGTCCACTTTCTCAGAACCCTGAGCCCAGGCCGGAGTGATGGGGTTGGAGGAACTGTCTGGGGGCGACCCAGGTTACAGGCTGGAGAATGAGCTATCTCATGAAGTAGTGCTGAGGACAGCACCTCGCTATAGACACAAGAGATCAGCAGAGAGTGGTCAAGATCAACAGGATGGTTTCGCCATCCCAGGAATTTAGGAAAATCACAAATGGTTTTTGTCGCATCCTTTCTTAGTTACTTTTCTGTTTCTGTGATAAAGTGCTCTGATGAAGGCAGCTTGAAGGAGAAAGGGTTTGGTTTGCTTTACAGTTCCTGGAGGATATAGTCCACCATGGTGGAGTAGGCCTGGCAGCAAGCAGGTAAGACACAACGGCAGGAGTAAGAAGCCAGTTGGTCGCACTGCATCAGCATCTCAAGAAGCAGAGAGTGACTAGGGAGGGGGACTGTAACACACAGCCTCAAGGCTCACCCTGCAGGGGCTCACTTCCTCCAGCTTCTCCTCTTAGATCCCACGGATTTTCCAAACAATGCACAGGGTGTCAAACATAGGAGACTATTTGGGGGGCACTTCACATTTAAGACTCTTGGGTACCAATGGTATTTTGTGATTGTTGTTATGTAGCATTATGGTGGCCAAAGGTAGGTGATGCAAAAGGCAGTGGATGCTCTGGAGTAGGAAGATGCACAGTAGAATACCAGGCAGCAGAAATTCAGAGCTGATTTCACAGGTCCCCTGGGCTCTCACAATCTGAACCCTTGTGGGGGCTGCATACTCAATAATGTCCCACAGGTTCATGTTTTGAGGGTTTGTCAAAACCTCAAATAACGGTTCTATTTTCAGAGGCTCTGGAAACTTTGGGGGATGGGACAGACCTGGAGGAGTAAAACACTGAGGTGAAAGTCTTCAGGGCATATGTCTCTGCTGCTTTCTATTCCTTTCTCAGTACCTTCTCCACCACCATGTGAACTGATTTCTATTCTGGCATGCCTAGGAGAAGCAGTTCCTCTCTTAAGTTGCCCATGTCAGGTATATGGATACTAGTGATAAAAACCCAATACACTGATGGATATTAATCTAATACCATCCTTGGAGACATTGCGCTTGGAGAAAGAAAAACAACACCAATGTTCTGTGCCAAGTTGCTCCTTATAGTGGGCACGTCCCGTGATGGGGAAGTCATGTAGCTGAGAACTGGTAGAGAAGGATTGTCACTCAGGCCTGATAGATTCCAACATCACTCTCTTCTTAATCCTCTCCATGCTACTTGCTGTATTCGTTACATTTCCGCCTTGAAGTGATAAAATGCCCAACCAAAGCATCTTGGGGGAGGAATGGTTTATTTGGGCTCACAGTCTGAGGGTTCAGTCCATCATGGCGAAGGCAGTCACGGCAGTATGAGCACGAGACAGCTGTTCTGACTGCCTCAGAGTCAAGGGGCAGAGAGATGAGTGCTGCTACCCTGACTTACTTCCTTCTTATTCAGCCGTGAGCCCCAGCTGGAACAACTCCACCCACATTTAGGGTGGGCCTTCACACTTTGATGAACCCAAGCTAGGAACTCCCCCACTGATATGACCCAGCTTATTTTCAGGGTAGTTCTGTATCCCGTCTTGTTGACGGCGGACCATGTGTTATTCCGGGTTCTGCGCTAGGCCTGGGATTTCCTAGGTTGGTTAAGACAGTTTTCATTCACAGAGAACTGTGGAGAAGCATGTGGTGCTGGGGTAAGTCTGTTTGTAGCATGACACCCTCTCAGAAGAGACGGTTCTGGATTCTGATTCCGATGGGTGAGTGACAGCTTTCAGCGACTCCCCTAGAAGTGGACTTGGCTTTAAGGCAAATGAACTCATGACCACTTTTCCACTGAGCTCTGGGAATGGCCACGTTCTAGAGCTAAAATTGGTTTTCAGTTTAGTGTGAGACGACCAAACACCCTCAGCAATGTGGGCTTCATCTCTCTGCTGTGGAATAATCTTTCTGTACACTGTGAAGATGTGTCACTCATATTGGTTTAATGAAAAGCTAAATGGCCAATAGCTAGGCAGGATTTGGTGGTGGGCAGAGAGAACGCTGGGAAGAAGAAGGCAGAGACGCTGAGAGATGGAGAACAAGCAAGACATGTAGGAGATGAGGTAACAAGCCATGAGCCACAGGCAACATGTAAATTAATAAAAATTGGTTAATTTCAGCTATAAGATTATTATTAGTTAAGAAACAAGCCTAAGCTATTGGCAAAGCTTTAATAATTAATAAGAAGTCTCCATGCTGTTCATTTGTGAGCTGGCTGTCGGGACAGAAAAAGACTCATCACTTCTATCATTGAATTAGACAAAGTTTGCTCTCGGTGCTGTGCCTTGCATTAGCCTCTGCACTGGGCTCTAGGAACCAGGATCTTGGCAGAGCTGGGGTCTGAGTTGGATAAGGCAGAAGGGCACAGAGTCGCAATCAGGGAGTGATATCCTGACCAACTGTTCTGTGTCTATTCTTTGTTTTGTATAGTCAGCCTTTGGTCTTTCATCTGGGTCTCTGGACTGGAAATAGAAAGGCATCTTTTGTGTGGTTTCTTCATCTGTTTTCTACTTCCCAAAGTAACCCCACTTCTTTAACAAGGGCACTTGGTGAGTTCTGTGTTACTCCAGGATCCTAGCATCTAAAAATCTGAAGCCAGATTCTGACCACATAATACCAAGCAAATTCTTTCTAGGGCTGTCTTAGTTAGGGTTTCTGTTGCTGTGAAGAGACACCATGACCACAGCAACTGTTTTTTTTTTCTTCTCCAGAATATCTATGTAAGACCACAGCAACCCTTATAAAGGAAAAACATTTAATTGGGGTGACTTACATTTTCAGAGATTTAGTCCACTATCATCATGGCACAACACGGTGGCATGCAGGTAGACATGGTGCTGGAGAAGTAACTTAGAGTCCTACATATTGACTCTCAGGCAACAGGAAGTGGTCTGGTACACTGGGTGTGACTTGAGCATATATGAAACCTCAAAGCCTGTCTCCACAGTGACACACTTCCTCCAACAAGGCCATACGTACTCCAACAAAGTCTCCTAATAGTGCCACTCCCTATGAGCTTATGGGGACCAATTACATTTAAACTACCACAAGGGATTCATGGCTGCTGGGTCAATGGAGGCAGGATATTCCTTCTATAGAGGTTTGAATCTGAATGGTTCCTAACAGGCTCATATTTTAGGCACTGGTTTGTCAGTTAGTGTTACTGTTTAGTGAAGTTGTTGAGCCCTTAGAAAGTGAGCCTAGCTAGACCAAGTAGGTCACTGGGACAGGAATTTGAAGGTCATACCTGCCCCTGCTTCTAGCTCAACTCTGCTTCCTGTTCATACATTACATGAACAACTTCTGCTGCCCTCTGCTTGCATGAATGCTGCCATAATGTCCCTGAGAAGATAAACAGAAATTCCCTGAAACTGTGAACCAAAATAAAGATCTTTCTCCCTTAGGCTGTTTCTGTTAGGCATTTTTGGTCACACTGACATAAAAGTAACTGTCCTGGTTAGTTTTATTGTCAACTTGTCACAATCTAGAGTCGTCAAGAGAGAGAGACTCTCAATTGGAAAAAAATTGATGATACTGACTCGTAGGCGTGTCTGTGAGAGACTGTTTTGATTGATGATTAATAGGGAAGGGCCCAGCCCACTGTAGCAGCACCATCCCCAGGCAGGTGGGCCTGAGCTATATATGAAAAATAGTAGAGTGTAAGCCAAAGAGAGAGTCAATAAGCAGTGTCTCTCCATGGCTCCTGCCTTCAGGTTTCTGCTTTGAGTTCCTTCCCCGACTTTCCTCACTGACAAGCTGTTACCCAGAAGCAGAAACCAAGCATATCCTTTCCTCTCGTGATTTGATTTTGATCCGAATGTTTCCCCAGTGACAGAAAAGCAAGTTGGGACAGTAATTAACACAGTTATTGCCTGAGTGAGCTAGAGGCCACCAAGCAACGTGTGTAGGTTCAGCATGAGCAAAGCAAGCGGGACAAGTCCCATGTTCTTTGTCAGAGTTTAATTTTGGGTGTGTTCCCAATCAAAAAAATTGTGTGTGTATGTTCGTGGGTGCATGGTTGTGTGGAGGTTCATGTGGAGGCCAGAGGACAACCTCGAATGTCATCTTCAGGAGTGCCATCAGCCTTCATTTGAGCAGGGTCTCTTGCTGACCTGGAGATCACCAATTATGCTAGACTGGTTGTCCAGAAAGTCCCAGGGATCCTCTTGTCTCTACTGTTCCACTGCTGGGATTGCAAGTGCTTGTCACCAAGCCTAGCATTTGTAGATGTGGCTGGGGTCAATCTCAGGTTCTCTTGCCTACTTGGCAAGCCCTTTCCCAACTGAGCCACCCTCTCTCCCATCCAGTACTTACCTTACTTTTCCAGGATCTAGACCACACACACTCATAAACCCATGGGGCCAGAAGTCAGTGTATGAAGCAAATTTCAGGATTCTCGGCTGGGGAAGACAGTGTGGACAGAGTGAAGCCACAGCTAGAAGCCACACTGAGGAAAGATTCAGGAGCCAGGAGATAGGAAATTTAATAATCACATTAAAAAATTAAACACCAGGCCCCAGTAGTTGTCACTTTCCATCCGCTGAGATTCACAACACTTGACATCCAATTATAATTGTGGGTTCCTATAAAACAGCCCATTAACTCCAACCATAAATTATTATTGCTTATGTGGAGTAGGCTGCTAGCTTAGTAGCTGATAGTGAGGATTATGGAAATTATTAATGAGCAACAATGTCTCCTGTAGTCTTCTTGGTCTGGGGAGGGTCTATAGACCTGGGGGAGTGGAGGGAGTTTCTCTGGAGCTGGGTCTGCGTATTCTGCTTGGATCACAACTTCCTTTGACTGTGACAGTGGGAGTGTCTTCCCCAACTGCTCCTCAGATTTCCTACATAGTGCTCTTCCAGAGAGAGAAAGAGCGGGCTGGAGTCCAGAGAGTGCTGTGTTATGTGCATATGCGTGCTCGTATACACGCAGCCACGGTTCAGTATCATCAGACGTACATATGCAGCCACAGCTCAGTAGAATCAGTCATACACATGCAGCCGCAGTTCAGTAGCATCAGTCATATGCATGCAGCCAAAGTCCAGTAACATCAGTCATACGCACGCAGCAACAGTTCAGTAGCATCA